>JABASP010000259.1:0-63708 GCA_019776565.1 Sminthurinus signatus
AAAGAAAGTAGAAGGAAAACTGTTCAGTCCAGACCACTCGAGCAAAGTGCAGATGCAAAAGTTGAACTGAACCGTGGAAAAAAAGGCTGTGGATAGAATCTAGAGTAAAAAGTAAAAAGTGGCCAGGGCGATCGAACATTATGTGCAGTGTACAATGTAAGATGTAGAATAACAACAATAGTAGAACAAAGAGTAGAATAGAGAATAGAGACAACAGCCGGACCAGCCAAATGAGACATTGTTAATTACAGTGAGTATGAAATATAAAACTGCAGGAAATGGGAAGAATGAGAATCTACGTCATAAGACAAAAGCAGAGACAAATGACAACACAACTACTGAACCACTGAACAATACGCTGGAATGAAATACAATACAATACAATACAATGGAATTGGGAATTGAACATGGCACGAGGAAATATGTAATGACAGAAAACAAAAAAACAAAAAAAACAAAAAAAAAGTTCAAGAGTTCAGTTAAGTTCAGCTCGGTCTGGTTCAGTCTGGACTGCTTTGACATCAATAAAAGTTGAAGACAAGAGAAAAGAGAAGAGACAAAGGACAAGATGTGAATTCCTTCTGGAGTTTTGCACAGCGTACAAATTCCTCCTCCAGATTCCACATTACATGTTCAGTATGTTCAATGTTCACTCATTTATTCTTGCATGCAGTCATTGCTCATTTGTCCTTGTAATTTCTCAGATACCAAATGCCATGTTGGACCTTGTACGACCGTGTTCGACGTTGTACGACGGAACACTGGGCAAGGAATGTTGTTCTTGTTCTTGTAGGAATTTTCTCCCACAATTTTTATTTATATCCAGCGGTTAAACATGGACACTGGACACTGGCCATTGAACATTGGACATTGGACAGCTGAACAAAATATCGCCCTTAAAAATTCCACAACAACTGTTCTCTATCTATAAAAGGTTCAATTTAAAATGCTTTCCCATTTCCACTATTTTTCCATTTATTATGCATGAAACATGTCTATTTATAGTTGAAAAAAAACACGGCAAATGGGAAATGGAAAATAAACGAGATAAAAAGTTGACAGTCACATCAACAATCATTAATTCAATTCAACATCCACAAGCCACACTGTCATTTACATTGTCATTTATTCAAATATAAAGTGTCAACATCATTAAATACATTTGCATTTCCATTTACCATTTACACTTTCAGTTTTTCTATTTCCATCTCTCGTTTTTATACAGTGAACAAAGGAAATGGTAAAAATCTTATGCATTTACAGTTCCTGTGCTGAACATTGAACATGTAAAGTTTTGGTTATGAATTTCTCAGAGAATTGACAGAAGGAGAAAACGTTGTAGCAGCTGTTGTCACTTTCAACTTTCAATTCAAAATGACTTAATCTTACTCTCTGAACCAACGAACGAACAAACTCAACTCAAACAAATACAAAAGGTACAGAATACAGAATACAGAACCTCCAATTCCAATAAAAAACAGATATTTCTAGTATTATTCTTTTTCTAGTTCTTCTTCTTCTTCATTTTCACCAGAGCTTTTTATTTTTTATGTATACTCGTAAGTAAAATATAGATAGGAAATGACAAACATTAATAATAAAAAAGTATTTTATTCCCCATTTTCATTTTGGAAAGTATACAAAATTTCCCGCTTTACCTATGACCTATGACGATAGACGATAGACAATGAAAAACAGAAGCACACGCACAATTTACAATTTATTTCACTCCTTTTTCCTTTTCAAGTAAATTGATGTAGGTATAAATTTCCCTTGAAACTGGAATGGTGGCAGTTATATTTGCAAATTGCCAAATAATATTTTGTACAATATTATTCAAAACTCAAAACAACAGGCAGTATTCAGTATGTCAGTAGTCAGTATATTTTTGTCATTAGTTTTTGCAGGTTGTGTGTTCTGTTTTTTTCATCACTTTTACTCAATGCTCCGACGAAAAAAGTATCTAATTTTCAGTCAATTTGTTTTTCGAGTCAATTTCATCAAATATATACATCAAGTATATCAAGTAATGAAATATCCATCTTCTTTTTGTATGGGTAAAGTTTCAAGCTGTGCTTTGTACTTGTATTTGTATTTGTAATTTAGCATTTGATATTTGATATTTTATTATACTATTTTTACTTGTAACTTTTAATAGAATATTCATTTTCTTTCTTTTGAAAAGCATTTTACATGAGATTATCCAGGTTCCAGATTCTACATTCTAGATTCAATTTAAATTTTCAGAAGCAATTTCAATCTGCATATGGAAATTTGATGATGGACATTTGACCATTTGACGTGGCTCAGCATGTACAATGTGTACATTGTACATCTCGGATGAATCATGAATCAACTTTGTACATAATGCTAATGGAACACATGTAACATTGGTGAAAATTGAATAGTAAAAGTTGAAAGTCAAAAGGTAAAAGCCAAAAGGTAAAAGTTACAAGGTACAAGGTGAATGGATGTCATTCGTCACTCCTGTCACTTTGTGTAATATCATATCATAGGATATGATAAAAGATAAAAGCTAATAAAAAGAATAAAAGGGTCAAAGGTTTTTGCATCTGGTTTGTGCCATTGATTCTTGGTTCTTGATTCTTGATTCTTGAGTCTTGAGCCTTGAGCCTTGAGTCTGGACAAAGAATAGAAATTTGAGTCGCCATACACCAACAGAGACAGAGATAGACACAGAATGACATGGAATGAAAATAGCCAGCGGGAGATGAGAAAATCCAACTCCAACGTCCACGTCCAGCACCGATACAATATCAATGTATCAAATGGGGAAATGAAAGGATGGACAGTTTTCCCGAGTTTCCCATTTCCATACTTTCACATTCATACGTTTACAGGGATATAAAGCATTTCTGAATTTGTGAATTTGTGAATGTATCATGTATCATGTATCAAAGATTAAATATAGATATTAGATATTAGGTATTCAAATGTTATAATATATTACGAGTAATGTTGTGATAACTTGAAAATGATACTCCTGCCTGCTGTCTCTGACTCTGACTCTGAATGTTTTGGATATGACTCTGCTCCTTTAGACTACAGATATAAATTTTGAAAATAGGCTAATATCATATGAAATGTGCGGATCTCATGATCTCATGATGGTAATATTCCTCACTCTTGACTTTCACCCACACATGCTGCGTAATGTATACATTATCCACTATCCATTATACAGCTATTTATATGGATTTGTGCCATGGTGAAAGTCATGAGTAAAAATATGTAGACTTTCTCCTTTCTCCTTTACATTTTATAAAAATATTGTAGACATTTTGCATCTATTTGTAGATAGACGGATACAAAAGTCAGAGAAAGAGGAAAAGAGAAAGCAGAGAAAGTAGAGAAAATATTGTATAAATTTATATCAACATTTTTTGTTGGGAATTTTATTTTATATACAGTTTTGTATTTTGTACATAGAAAGTACAAATGTAGACAATGTAGCTTTTTCTTTGCCTTTGCAGATTGTACATTGCACATTGTACAGTTTATACTAAAGAATGTAGAATGTAGAATGTGGAGCAAGAAGGGAGAGGAGAAAGTATGTAAGGATGTAAGGATGTAAAAAGAGAGGATAACTAATACTCTGCCTATTTTCAGTTGACAGTCTCTTTTTTATGGCGAGTAACGAAGAAATACATCATCTTGACATGTGTTCCTCCACTTTTCCTCTGATCAAACTCTCTCCTTTTCTCTGTCTTTCTCTTCTTGCATCTACAGCCTTTATTCTACATGTATATTTATAATACTTTTTAACATATAGCCTCCCAGTTTCTTTACACAGCCTTTCAACCAACTGTCTTTAGACTTTAGTTTAGTTACTTTCTTTACTTTCGTCTCCTAGGAAAGGATCTCTAAATAGATATTTATATACATATGTATAATATACTGTATTTACCATGCATAATGTACAATGTATAATGTACGATGCAGTTCGCACAGTATACCGTGTAAACGGTGCAATATGTTCCTGGTTTTGATGTATATGTATCAAACAGGATTTTATACGGCTTCTGGCACTGGAACTGGAACTGGTACTGGTACTGGCGAGGGCTTGACTCGGCTTTCTCTTTTAGTCATTTCTTCCTCCTTGCTTGTAAAATGTAACCTCCGTCCTTTGGAGGACGGAAAAGTTTTACCACAGGAAAAATTCTGGCAGTTTCTTACATATGCATTTATCTAAATGTAAATGATTTTCTGTCTTGAGTCTAGAGTCTTGAATCTTGACATGACGTCATAAAACAGAAAAAAGTTTTCATTTTATTCAAATGCATGTGTAATGTGAAAACATGTATATTACACATGTATAAGATGGAAGCCGCAAGTGCATGTAACATTGTAACATACTTTCCATTTCCTACTGCTCTATGCTGACTGCTGACTTTTGACTTGCTACTCGTAAAGTCTGACTTTTGACCTTTACAAAATAAATACTACATAAATCCAGTATCGGTAATCGAATATCGAGTATCGAGGGAATTTGAATAAATGCAGCAGTCATTCAGCATTCTTTGATAAGAGAGCGCATCAAAATAAGTCAGCAGTCAAGAGTCAAGATTCAAGGGCACTACTCCTGTATGAAAAGATGTTTCGTAATACATTGTAAATTGTAAATTGAATAGTCATTTTGAATAAAATGGGAAAAACTGGATTACAAAAATCAGCCTCACAATTTGAGGCTCTTGACTCTTGATTTTTAATTCCTAATACTTTGAAAAATGTGAAACAATGGAATTTTGTCCTCTGGATCCGAAAAAAGTATAGTACAAAGAGCAAAATCAACAGTAAGATTAAGAATTGAGGAGGCTTTTTTCATAAAAAGGTTTTGTGATACCTTTTACTTATTGTGTATAATGTACATTTTACCTTCCTCCAGCTACAACTTTTTATTTTTTTATCTTTCTTGGTCTCGTTTTCCTTTTCCTTCTTGTAGAATAAATAATTCAACTTTGTTGTACATTGTGCATATTTATGAATATTGAGTATTGAATATCGTATGATGAAAATCTGCAGCTCTGCAGGGTTGAGTATTGAGTTTTGAGTATTATTTGAATTTCTACTTGTGTTTTGGAAATTCAAGTGGAAATATATCAAATATCACATATAGGTTTTTTGCCTTCATTCTGTCTTAATATTATATCATAAGTATGTGAGCTTTTATGTACATTTGAGTTCGAATTTGTATTTGTATTTGCATGAGTGTAGAAAGTAGAAAGTAGAAAGGAGTGCGATTATTGGTGAATGGTGAATGAAGGTTGGTTCTTGGAATTTTCATTCAAAGATAAATAAATACAGCATACAGAATACACATGTGTAATATGTGCACATCTATGGGAAATTTGAAACGTGGAGGAGAAAAGAAGGCATTTGCCTATTTTTACTTGTGCTTTTTCTGTACATGTTACCCTGTAAAATGTGTACATTTTGTAGGTTTTCCAAGTCTTCAATGTTTGATTTGGCTGTAAAATGGAGACTGGAGAATGATGAGCAGAAAAGGGAAAGGAAAAGCAAAGGAGCAAAGCAGAGCAGTGACGTAGAAGATGAGCCAAGAGGAACGAAAGACAGATAAAAAAAGAAGAGTTTTTGATTGTTCGCTTGAGGCAAACATGAAAATATCGTATAAGGGAGAAAAGAAAGAGGAAAGCATCAGAGTGTGTTCCATTTGTACATTGTACATGTATTTGTATTTTTGCTTCCTTCCCCTGCTCAAAATTCAATTTTGCAAATTCAATTGGCTCTTGTTCCTTTTTTTCAGTATTCCGTATGCAGCATTCTCTTTTCCATATCAGACACAAGAAATATGAGCATTGAACACTGAACATGATAAAATACTCATAGCATATTGTATCACTCCTCACTGTTTACTCTTCACTCTTTTCTCCTTTCTCTTTTCTCTTTAGTCTTCAGTCCTCCGTTCTCAAATCTCTATTCTCTGTTTTCAATTCTCAATGCTCGATGCTCAGTGCTCAGTGCTCCTGGCTGTCCAAACAGCAAACAGCCAAAGAGAATGAGGAAATCCAGATGATATTATAATGTGATGAAATCATCCTCATCATGATGATGATCCGCTCTGAAATAGAAAATAAAAGACAATACGATCCTCGTTTTTTGGTCCAGTGCCTATTCCACTTTGTTTAAAATCCAGTTCAATCAATAATACCAGAATCCTTTATTCCATCCGGAACCAAACCAAACCAAATCACACTGGCAACTGGTTCTGGAACTGGCTCTGGAACTGGAACAGAAACGACCAAAACCACCTCCAGCACCAGTTTTAGTTCTAGTTTCAGTTCAAGTTTTGGGATTAAATTCCGCATCCTCAAAGTCCTGGAAAGTGGAAAGTGGAAGCGCTGCGGGAAATCTTACCAACTTTTATTATTATCCATTATCCGTTATCCGTTATCCATCCATTGGGTCGGATTGAATTGGAGTGAATTGAATTCAGTTCAAATTCTAACGGATATAAGAATACAACTACGGTGTGATCCTTTTTCCTTTTTGTACCTGTGCCGTTTATCATCTTTCCTGTTTCAAGTTCCCGCTCTAATTGGTAAAAGGCACTTGAAGCTTGAAGCTTGAAGCTTGAATCTTGATATTGAACCTGTTAAACCCATTACGACGTATGAGGTTTTTAATGTAGTGTCAAATGGACAACGGAAAATGGACAACAGGCGTATAATTCTAGATTCTAGGTCACTGTCGTAACCAAATGGAATCCAAAGAACTATTGATTTAAAACCTAGTCAACTGATTATTCGTATTGATATTGACATTTTCATGCATCTTGTTTCTTTTTTCTTTTTTTTGTACAGATGAGAATATAAAATACTTTTTTTTCTCTTGTATTTTGTTGTCTCGTCTGGTAATATTGCATATTTTGTTGCGTTCTTTTCTTGTATTTTTCAAGTACGGAGAAACTAAAAGTATACAAATATTTTATATGTTATCAACCTTTTCCTTTTCCCTTTCTGCTTCTTTTCGCCTTTCTTGCCTCGTGTCTTTTGTTTACTTTTCATTAGAGGAGACAAAAAGCTTGTGGTGTTTGGAAGAATACGAATAAGAATAAGAAGATGAGTAAGAATATAAGAATAAGATAGGGTTGATGCTGATGAAGAAGAAGAACACTGTGACAGAACATAAGACATAAGACACAAGACACAAGACACCAGACAAAATATGTCCGAGACAAAAGCTGTTGGAACAAAAGGTCGGGGAACAAAAGAGGAAACAATAAATAAGTAAATAAGTACGCAGGTACAAGGTACAGTATTATGTACATTGTACATAATATCCAGAGATGAAGAGGAGATGCAGATGAATGAATGGATGAATGGACGAATGGATGAAAGATGGAGAATAAAATAAAGAGCTTTAAATTTCAAATTCCCTCTGGAAAATAACAAGCAGAGAAACAGAAGAGCACTAGCAGCAGAATACAGAATACGCAGAATACAGAATACAGACTACAGAAAGCGCATCCATTCTCATTTCTACTTTGTAGAAAACTTTCTTGTTTTGTCTACGATTCGCCATTGTCATTGTCATTTGCATGTAAGCTGTATAATATTTATAATTTGGGTAGTAGATCCCCGTCGGATCCTTGTATTTATAAAAGTTGCATATACTTTGTATTTGTATTGAAATAATGCTCTAGTATACAGTGCATGTGTTCTGTATACTAGACATATAGGGAGTAGATATGTGCTTCATTTCACTTGAGACTTGAGACTTGAGACTGGAAACTAAAAGAGTTAACCGAAATTTACTTCAAAATTTCAATTTCATCCTCCTTTTGTTCTTTGTATCTTCAATCTTTATATGCTTTTCTTTATGTATCTATTTTATATCTGCGTCCTACTTTGTTCCTTGATTCTTGCTATTTATTGATATTTACTATTTACGCACTCTATTTGTGAAAAATATTAATTCAGTTCAAGTCCAAGTGCAAAAATAGTTATAGTTATAGAAAACCCAATAAATACTTTTGAAATAAACTTTTCCCCAAATAAATAATGTAAGAAGTAATAATACGATTAATAATTTATGCACGGTGCATTTGGTGGAGTAAAGTAAAGTGTGGACATTAAACTATAAGACATGAGACATTCTACAGCTCTTCATCTTGTATTTTCTTGGAATTGTCACTTTTGAACATGATTCATAACTTGGAGCGAAGGAGATGTGACGGGAAACATAAGATATAAAAGACATAAGACGCTACTGCTTACTGCTTACTTTCTTACTGCTGTTGTTCTTAGTAGTACTGAATACTGAAACAGTTTTGAAACTGTTGACTTTGTTTCTTGTTCCTGTTTGTCAACATTGTGTCAGTCATACATGAATAAATAAATAAGCCACGAGGAGTTGTAGTAGTATTTTACAGAAGCTCAGAACTTGAGTTTGAATTTGAATTTCAAATCTGTCTTGTTCATCTCTACATGTATTTAGTATTTAGTTTCCAGTTTCTCGGTCCTTGATTCCAGGACTCTAGAATTCTAGGATTCTAGAACTCTAGAACTCTAGAAACTAGAGAGCTGACTCACTGATTTACTTCAAATCTAGGAAACTTGGACATTGGATATTGGAATTCATTGTACTAAAGTCTGAGATTTGAGACTTGAAATGTTCTGCTCTGGTTTCTACTTTCTATAATATTTATTGTACATGTAATTTATACATAATGCATAATGTATTGTGTATCTTTGTACATTTGATGTCATTCTGTTTGAGAGAAAATCAGAGTGAGAAAAGTTGTCCAATTGTTTCTAGTTTCTATTTAATTCTCTCCCTTTCCTTTTCCTGTCCCCTCCAGCCATAAGTATAGAGTCATAGAGTACAGAGTACAAAGTGAAATGTACAGGATAAAATGGCTGTTGGATTTAGGATTTAGGATTTGGATTGTGTCATCTGTGTCGCCTGTGTCATTTTGTTGGTGCTAATAAGGACTGATGTATCAATCTACTGTAATGTAATATAATGGCCAACACCAACTGACTATAGTGAGTTGAATCAGCCAAAGTGTTGATTCTCGCCTCCCAGAAAATTCCCGGCTCCCTTTTTCACTCTCCCAAAGAATGAGAGAGAGAAAAGGAGAGAGAGAGAGAGGGAGATTGTGTGCGAGAATGCATTTGTTTGTTTGTTTGAGTGTGCATGTGGATGGGTGATGGGTGATGGCGATGGCGCTGGGTGGGAATGAAACGATATGAACAATGAACAACGTAGAATATGATGCGACAGTTTGACTCATACAAACTCCCCTGTTCTTCTACTGTACAAACACAGAGCACAGATACACATACATACTTGTATCTATTTCATCATATTATATAAACCATTGTGTGTGCAGTGTGTAGTTTGCAGTGTGGAGGATTCACAATCAACAAACAAATCATCATGAACATAAACGTGTGACATGTAGCCACCCGGTAGATATCAATTTCCTCCACAGTGTCACACGCATCTTTCTGTCTCTCTTTGTCACTTTGTTATTCCTTCAACAGCAACAGCAACACATCGGCACAAGATACGTGATGCAATGTTTGTTGTTTGATTTTGATGTGGTGTAGAATGTTCATTGTACATTTTACATTGTACATTGTACATGGTTTTATGCACACATGGAACCAGGCCTAAATTTGTTTATACAGTGTGCAATGAGGAAGGAACAAGGTACACTGTACTTTTTAGGCTGTAGGCGTAAACTTGTAGATTGTAGACTGTAGACTGTATAAAGAAATTTCGCGTTTCGCGTTTGGCGTTCAGCGTTCCGTGTTTGGTGTTCCGTGTTTGGTGTTTGGTGTAGACAATAAGTGGACGGGGTTTTGTTTACCCTGTCTAATCATAATACATAATGTGTTGGAAAGTTATGGATAGGCAATCAGCAAGGAGCAAATATCAGACGATGAAAAGATAGACATTAGACATTTTACTCTGCGCAAGGTATCAAATATCACATAACAACCAGCCGAGGAGTATAAAGTATAAAGTATAACTTACATCGTACATCGTACATGTGCATGAATCATATGACTTGATTAATATCGTAGTACTTTCAGCTGTTTACTCTATGCACTTTTTCACACTTTCTACTTCTTCTTCTTATTTTGTACTCGGAACTTGTGCTATTGTAATAAACTTTTTTTCTTGCTTTCTTCTCTTCAGCTAAATCATTTTATATTTTCAAATTGCGAGTAAAAAATATGAAAACACAAAGTTTACCCCCTCTTTTTTTTTTTTTTTTTTTTAGGTATTTTGGTTAAAAACTTTGAACTAATTCAGGATTAAGAAATTGAGATATTTCAAAGTCACAAGACAGTAATAATGGAGGAAATCAGGAAGACTTGAATTAGTAGTTCATTGTGCCTTTTTGTTTGCTCTTGTTAAGCTTTTAGGTGGTTAAAACAAGTTGATGGTAACCTCAACAGACAACAGACAACAGACTTGTCTGTCAGACAGCACATGGGATTTTACTGACGGCTGGTGAGTCTGCTATTTATTTGTGTGACTGACTTGTGAGTGACTTTTACCTTTTACGCATTTTCCTTCTTTCTTGTATTTTTGTATTTTGTGCCGTGGCAAAACACAACTGGAAGGTTGAAATAAAAAACCCACGTGACACTTCATCACTCACAATCAAAATCAAAATCAAACTCGCCATCACGAAAGAAAAAAGAATGCATGAAAGTGAGCAAGTTAAAGAATCACCCACAACAAATAAAAAGAGTAGAAAGATCTTTCCATCCTTTGCTCCTTTTCTTGTGTCATTCTTGTCTACTATCTACTCCAGAGCTCATCTTATATGTTCTTATACTTGAAAAAGAAGCTATTACTATTATAAAAATACCTCGAGCTTTCCCCGTTCCACAACTTTAGAAATGTTCAGATAGAATGAAAAAAGTGAAAGGATTTACATTTGAATAAAAGAAAAGAAAATTCAAGTTATTGCAAAAAAAATACCTTTATATAATAATAAACAATACTGGTGCACAGCGTTACGACTAACGACAAATGAAGTAAAAATACGGACGTAAATTTGTGCGTGTGAGTTGTGCTTCGTTAAAAAAACAAAGTTCACCTAAATTCCCCCTTCATTTTACATTTTTCATTTTGCATATGGTGAGGTCCATTAGGAAATCGGGAATCGGAAATCGAATTGACTCTCTTAACTCTTAACTCGCCTTTGCAATTTGTTCAAGATTCAAGAGTTGTGCAAATTGTACAGTGCAGATTGTACATTGTACATGTTACATGTTACATGTACAGTTGTAGTTTGTTCATTTGTGTACTAATAATAATTATCAGTTGAATGTTGAATTTGACTCTGTGTAAAATTGGTTTAGTTTTTTTTTCTTGGGGCTTGGCATTGACATGCAAAGGATCAAGCTCCTTTGCTAATCTAATGGTCATGGACTGGAAATGGACTGAAATGGAAATGGAAATGGAAATGGCATGACTTGACGAGGCATTGGAAAACATGGGAATTTAAGCCATTTTCTGAAATGTGCCAAAGCCCTGTAATTTAATTTCAATGTATTTGCTGGAATTCGTTACGAGTTTTCTGACACTTCCGCTCCCTCACTCACTCTTTTACTCTTTCCCATTCCTCTCGTGTCCTCTTGTACTCTTGTACTTTTGTACTTTTATGCATTGTGCATTGTAATTCTGTAATTCCTTGTGTAATTTTCTTGTATTTTTTCCTTGTCTTGGCATCATCATCATCATCGTCGTCGTTCTCAGAGCAGAACCGAGTACATTCTGGAGAGTCGTGACAAGGGAAAAGCCAACTCGAGGAACATTTATATTTCTATCGCATGACATTTCTAATTCACCCTGCTACAATATTCATGACGATAGGCGATAGGCAAAAGGCGAAAGGCGATAGAGAATAGAAAACAGAGAATCTAGAGTAGACGATGGACGATATCGTCCTTGATATTTTGTAGCTTGTTTCCACAGCACTTTGTCCTTTGTACTTTGTATTTAGTGGCTGTGGCTGTGTCCACTTATTTTTAAACACAATTTTCTCTTGACACGAAAAAATAAAAAAAAACTCATACATATACTTTCTTTGTACGATTTTTATACAATTTTTATAAGAATTTCTGGATGCGGTAACAAAAAGAAAAATAGAGAAACTGAAAGTGAGAGTAAAATAAATAAAAAAAAGAAAAGAAAAGGGAAAGCTTTTGCTGTTGGCTCTGTTGGCTGTTGGCTGTGGAAGTTGAAAGCTTCAAAGTTGGACGATAAGCATTTTTGGATTTCAATTTCGATTTTTCGATAAATGTGCGTGTTAGAGTGTCTTTAACTCTACAATTCATGCTTTGTACTTTCTCTTTGCTCCTTTCTCCTTTCTACTTTGGACTTTGTACTTCTGTTGGAAGTGTAAGCAGAAAGCCGAGACGAGACCAAACCCAAACCCAAAACCAAGTTGAAGCCGAAATCCGATAGGATTAGATTTAGACTGGACTTGAGAAACAAGAAAGTACATGTAAAAAGAGCTCTGAATCCAAAACCGAATCCGAGACCGAAACCAAATCCAACTGGAAATCCGAGTCCAAGGTAAAATAAGAAAAAAATGAGCTGGCTACGAGCTACGAAGTACGAGCGAGTTCCTTTCGTTACGCTTGATTTGGTCTGGCTTCACTCGGCTTGAGCTAGAGGTAGAAGTAGACTTTGAGCTGAGCTGCGTATTAAGAAGGAGAATAAGATTTAAACATGTCATGTCATGTCATATCGAGAGAGTCGAGAGAGTCAAGAGAGTGAAGAGGTAAAATGCACAGACCAAAGCTAAAACGGACTAAGGACTTTTGTACTTTGTACTTTGTGTTTTCTATACATTTCCTTCATGTTTTGAGCTGTGGAGTCCAACCGGGAAGAAACTCAAAAGAATTTAACTTGGCTCAAAATGAAACTATTTATTCCTTGTGGAATGAAATGAAAATGAAAATCAAGTGAGATGGAGGGACGTTGAACATGTTTATGCCTCACACACTTTCCGATCACGCAAACCTGAACACTGAACACTGAACAGGGAACACCTGAACAAACAACCGAATTTAATTCCTATTATAAATCTCCACACAATTCCTAATTCAACTCAAATCCACGAGTACACACAACATACAATATCACATATTACATATTGAGTGAGTATAACATGAATATGAACTACGACATGCCATCGGATTTATGACAGCCCAAAATTCCCTTCTTCCTCCTCATTTTCACTAGTTTCATCAGCATGCTTCCATCTATTTCTCTTTCCCTTTCACTTTCACTTTGTACTTTAAATTGCTTTAGTTGGTTTGGTTTGGCTTGAAATATCTTCAAAGGTTCAAAGGTAGCGATGAAAAATCCCAAATCCAACTCCAAATCCATAATGAATCCAAAATCCAAAGGGGGAAAGGAAAAAATGGGGAAAAGGACGAAATCCCTTTCTCTTTTACCTTTTACCTTTTACATTTATGTTGGCTACCAACTACCGAGGGAAACCGGACTAAATCCCATGTTGTTGTAAATTGTAAACTGTCCATAATTTGAAACCGCATCAAAGATAAAAGATACATATCTTTCCTTTGTTTGTTTGTTTCAGTGGAAATCTGGAAATCCATTCCTGCAGTTTCAAATTTTCAATGTCATGCCACGAGCTACATGTTTCAAGGTGCAGGCTGCATGCTGCATGCTGCATGTTTCACGCATCAAACGCCGAGCGCCGAGCAAAATCCATACGCACAAAGAAATGGAAATGGAAATTTGGAAATTTGGAAATTTGGAAATTTAGGGGTGGTCGCTCGTGAAAAGTGCAGAGTGCACTTTTTCCCTTTTTCTCCTTTTGTTCCATTCCTCTCAAATACTCAAATAGCTCTAGTCCATTTTTACAGGGAACCCAAAATCAAAGGGAAGGAATGTAAAATGTAAAATAAACTAGACAACCCAGAGGCAGACCACATCCAAATCCAAAACCATATCCATTTCCAACTGTAAACTGACAAACTTTGGGCGTTTGGACATTTGGAGTTTGGAGTTTGGAGTTTGGAGAAAGTAAGAGATCGGCTATCGGCTGTCCGCTCCTTTTTAACCAGAGAAACCATGGCCAGAAATTTAAGGTTGCCTTTTCAAAAAGCAAAGATGATAGTGATACTCGTGAAGATTCTGATGCTGATGGCTGATGGTGGAGGCAGGAACCATAACTTTGAAACATCAAGAAAAACGGAGAAAATAGAAAAGACACAAGCCCGAAAAGGAGCAAAAAAGGAAAAGGAAAAGGATGTGCAATGTGGAATCTCCATGGCATTGAATTTACTTTGTACAAGTTGAAGTTGGAGTTGGAGTGGGAGTTGAAAGGTAAAATAGTCATATCCAAACACAAGTAAAAGTATATGTAGGAGAAAGAGGGAAAGAGAAAAGTGGATGCATTTTTTTTGTTCCCCGCTCAGATAAATATACATTTCACATTTCACATGTAACATGTACAAATTCGACGTCTATATATGTAAAAGATTTTGCTCTTCTCTTGCTTTGTTTTTTTTCTCGCGTCTTGGTGTCTTTTTGGAGTTGAGAGCTGATTTTATGTATAGAGTATGGAGAGGAAGATGGAAATGGGCTTTAGAAGAGAGACGTTATACTCAATACTCAGCGCTGTCTTTGTCTTTGTCTTTGTCTGTGTCTGTGTATCGTATAAATATATAAATAGAGACAATGTACGAGATTTGCTGGATGTTGGATGTTGGATGAGAGAAAGGCCGCTGTAGAATGTACATATAAAATACAAAATACAAAAGTCTCTTTCTATTTTCTATTCCTTTTCCCTTCCATTCAAATACAATAAAATAAAATAAAAGTAGAGTATATTACAGCTGTACAATCTCCACAAGGACAAAAATCCAACATTTCCCATACAGAATACATAGTATAAAGCCCAAAGTATATTGTATATATTCAGTGACATTACACATGGAGAAGAGGTCGTAATGGAGAATATTTGGATTTGAATTCCGAGTCGGATTCAGATTCAGATTCAGATTCAGCTACATACACATGTACACATGATGGATATAATGGATCTAAATCTATAGGTTTCTTCTGTAGTGTCTAGGTAGTTTCAGTGGAGGAGATTTTAGCTTTTAGAAAAAAGCTTTGGGAAGATTTGTATTTTAGTCTGATATGGCTCGCTGCCTTCTCCATTCTCCATTCTCCTTCCATCTACAATGTAAAATGTACAATATGCAATATGCAATATGTATAACGTGTAGAAAGTAGACAGTAGGATTGCAGAATGGGAGGGGAGGGGAGGAAAGATTGGATTTAGTCGGCTTTTCTTCTTTCTTCTCTTTACTTTCCTCTTCAGCATCCTCCCCCTCAACTCAACTCAACTCAACTTTGCTACACTGTACACTATGCAATGTGCAATATGTAGCGAGTAGACCTGGATCTGGTTCTAGATCTGGTTCTGGATTTCATGTCGTCAATGTCATAATATAATGTCACCCCAACTCAAACAATGAAACAATACAAAGTACAAAGTACAAAATACAAAGTACAAAATACAATGCTCCAATGAAATAAAGTACATACTAAACAGGGCACTCCAGGATCTACGGACCGAGAATGGGAAAGACAGAAGAGCGGCTGGAGAATGGCAAGTGGAACAAATGGATTTTAATAATATAATATTATTACACAACTTTTTCAATCCTTACCAGTCACCAGCACAATTCAAGAACATCGGAGATACGGCACTTTTACGTTGGAGGATTCGGAATTTGAAATTTGAAATTTGGCATTTGGAAATTCACGACACTCCATTTCAGTCTGTTCAGTCTCATTCATAATTTAATGTAATATCTCTATTCAATATTCAATCCTCTGCATTAAATTTCAAACTTTTTCATTTCAAAACTCTGCACTCTCTCTCTATTTTCTAGTCTCAGTTCCAGTTCCAGGCCCAGTCAAAGTCAAAATCAACTTATGCATCCCGTAAAACTGTGCATAAATTATCATAAAACCATCATAATTTCAATCAAAATGTGCATGTAGTCCATAGTCAAGTTTCGAATTGAAATCAACTTGTGCTACTTTTCTATTTTTTACGGATATGTTTTTCTTAGTAATTTCCTATAAAAACTGGATTTCCAAAAACTATTTTGTAAAATAAATAGTTGCTCGAGTTATTTTCCTTCCCTTAAAAAAGAACATGTATAAAAGCAACACATCTTCTTTTTGAGAAAGGCTCGTATTGAGTAATTTTATTATTTTTTGACTTGGCTGACTCGTTGTTGTAATAACAAAAAAAAAAAACAATAACAATAGGAATACGGATACAGATAACGAGGGAAAGGGACAAAGAAAATAAATAAATAAATGGAGAAAAGATGAGAAGCGGATTTTCACTTGTTTTTTTGCATTACTGTCCTCTTTCTTCCGAAATCCAAACTCGGAAATCCAATCGGAGCTGTATATTATAGTACATACCATTTTGTTTTATTTTGTTTTCCCAAGGAATAAAGAAGGAAAGACAACAACATAACACTGAGGATGAAAATGAGGATGACTATGAGGAGATGGAGAGACAAAATGACTTTTATGCTCCTATTTCTGTTGAGTACAAAGTCCAACTCGAACTCGAATTCGAATTCGAATTGGAAGGAAAGCAAAGCAAACGGAGAAATGTGCTGGGGATTCAAGCATTGAAGAACTGAAGAAAGAAGAGAAACTCTGGAATTGAGTTGACATTGAGGAGGACGTTGAGAACAAATGCATTAATTTGATGGGCGAGAGAACATGAGAGGAAAAGAAGATTGAAGATTAAAGAGAAACAGAGAAACAGAGAGAGAGAAAACAGTTGATATCGTCATTCTTATTTATTCACATCCATCCAAAATCCAAAAGCTTCATTGTCATTGTCACGAGTAATATGATTTTAGCCTCGGCCATTCCACTTCTTTTCTCTTCTAGATTTTGGACTTGTTGTTTTTCTTATTCTCTTCTCCTTTGAATTTATAGTGTACAGTGTATACATTATACTAGCTTCTTATACTTACAGAGATACAAAGTTGAATTCAGAATTCAGTTTCGGCTTTGGATTTAAATGGTGACTCAGACTCAAAGTTGCATTTGAGAATTAGAGACAGAGACGGAACTTTATGTGGATTTAAGTACAAGAGAAATAAAGAGAGAGAGAGAAGTGAAACTTGTGCTAATGCCATCCGCTGCGCTGTCTTGTTGTTATGTTTTCACTGTATGATGGAAGAACAAGAAGAAGAAGAACAAGAAGATGGAGGAAATCTTCCTAATTCAGATACTTTTTGGACATCCGTCCATCATCGCCCTCTCTGCACTCTGCAGTCTGTACTCTGTACACTCTACAATCTACAGCCTCCAGTCTACACTCAAGTGTGAATTCCCTCTCTCTTCCCTGTACACTGTACATTGCACATGGTAAATGTATTAAGTGAGCACAGACTTAAATTCACTTTCACACCCCACGTCAATGTCAACATCAACAGCATCAGCAGCAGCAGCAGTAACATCACCAGAGGAAAGAGGAAAGAGGAACGAGGAGAAGAGCCGGAGCGAGATGCGAGATGAGACCCTTAGAAAACACTCAATTCTCATCTGAAGCGAACTCAACTCAACATGGAAAATATTGAGTGTCATCACTTGTGTCTCCTCGAGTCTCGAGTCTCCAGTCTCCAGCCTCCAGTCTCCAGTCTGCAGTCAGTCACATTCATTCATTCTTGTGTATTTTATATCTGTATTGTATAGATTTTGTATGCTTTGTATACCGTCCTGCATTATCCAATTTGCTCCATCCCCACGCTCAATTTACCACAAGCATACGAGAAAAATGAAATGAAATGAGTAAATCGATTGGATGCAACGAGGAACGAGCAATGGGCAATGGGCAATGGGCAACGGAACAACAGAACAGGAAAAACTAGGAACTTGTGGGGCTACTCAAAACTCACTCTCTTCTTCTCTTTCTCTTTCTTTCTTTCTTTCTTTATTTCTCCCCACTCTGGTTCTGAATCAGTTTCTATTGTCCCCACACCAACCAGCACAGTAAACAGTAAAATAACAGAGGCAATGGCAAAGGCGATCCAATGTCAACTTTTTCACCATAAATTACACTCATTCCCATTTACACAGTACAAAAGAACTAGATTTGGTTCTGGTACTGTTTTTGATAATGGTATAGTTTCCTAGTTTGGGTTCTCTGGGTAATCGGTAGTTTAATTTCCACACCGGAAACTCTCGGCAGGACACCAAAGATTTTTAACAGGAAACTCGGGTCATTCAAGATGAAAAGAGGAAGCTGGATTTGGAATTTAGATGTAGATGTAGATTTAGATGTAGAATTTAGATAGAGGAAAATAGAAGAGAGGAGATGGCAAATGAAGATATCTTTATTATCTGTTTCTCAAATCTCAAGTAATAATAAATGAAAAATAATGAAAGGCTCGTCCTTGAAAATTATTTTAATGGAGTATTGAGACCTGAAATGAAAATGAAAATAAAGCCACAATTTATACTACACAAATGTCAAATCATATGAGCTTTTGTACAGAACTAAATAATACAGAGTACAGAGTAACAATAGTAATGTTTTGAATTTTAAATGTTCTTTTTTCGGGACCTGCCCCAATTTCTATTTGTATTTCAGTTTCAGTTTCAGCTCCAGTTCTTATTTTAGTTAATTGCGGATGGACATTTTGACTCAATTATTGAATGACGGCAATTAGCTCCAATCCTTTATGATGGATACATCCATGTGACATTGTGACATGTTTCAATGAATATACACTGTACATTGTACATGTATTCAGTCATTTCCAGTCCTGTTGTCTCTGTGTGTAAAGTAAATGTGAGGCTAATGAATAATAATTGAATTAGTGTTTTATACACTCCTCTTTCTCCTCCAGCTCATGATCCAGGATCCATCACACAACAATACAATAGAATATAATACAGTACAGTACATATCCATCCATTTATTCATTTTCTGGAAACAACATGACGGCACGAATAGAGAGCAACTCATTTCAAAATGAAAAATGACACATGTACAATGTACAAAATATAAAGTATAAAATGTACAATGTGCATTGTGGAGTGTGGAGTATTTAGCATTTTAGTATTTAGTTGCTGAATAAAAATCCACTGTATTTAATATTCTCTTTTTTCTCTCTCTCTCTCTCTGTTTTTTATAAAGAGGAAGGTGTCATTTTTTCAAAGGAGGGAGAAACTTTAATTAAATTAACGAGTCCCGCTGGTCCAATTAAATAGTTTATTTGTGAATTATTCATTAGAAACAGAGTACAAAAGAAAAAAGAAAGAACTAAAGATAAAGAGAAAAAGAGAAAAAGCTAATGCACTCCTCAGTCCTCAGTACTTCTTATTACATGTATGATGTATGATATATTATATATATTACGAATACACACTGTATAAATACTAATATAAATATAGTTGATATAATTTCATCTTTCCCCCTCTTGCCCAACATTCGTATATATTGTAGATTGTAGATTGTAGGTTGTAGGTTGTAGGTTGTAGGTACATAATACACAAGTAAAAGGATAGGAAAAGTCATTAGTCTCATAAACTACACTGTACACTTTGGACTGTGGTGGAGTCCATTAGAAAAAGATACATAAGAAAAATGAGCTCATTTAAAAATTTCATTCTCATTCCCATTCCTACATCCACTTTTATTACTATCAACTATCAACTGCCAACTGCCAACTGACTGTGAACCGAACTGGGAGCAAGGAGCAGTTTCAAATTTCACTGTGCTTGAATTCTATGGACTATGGACTATGGACTATGGACGAAGAAGGAAAAGAATGATACACGCGATTAAAAGTCCCATGGCCCATAATGCATAATGCACAACAGTAAGACATAAAACATATAAAAAATGCATATTATGCATAATACATAAAGTAACTTCATATTTACTATTTACTGTCCTCAGTCCTCAGTTCTATGCATTTTGTATTTTATACATATGACTTAAGTAGCTGTTTGACTCTTTTTAAAAATCCAAAGTAAGTCCAAAGACCAAAGTGTAAGTATTAAGTATCTATTTGTATAAAATAATATTGCATGACATGATTGTACTCTATATTCTGTACTTAAAAGTAAACTGGGGACAAGTTGAACTCATAATGTAGATAAAATATGGAAGAACGATACAGGATTCAGAGAGAGAAAGAGAGAGGGGTCATTATCAAGATGAAGGCATCAATATTCATTGTGTGAAATAAATATGTACCTTATTCTGTGTTCTGTGTACATAATAAATGATAGAGCACTGAATGGCTGCATTTGGACAAAAGCAAGGGAAGGGAAGGGAAAGGGAGCCAGTTTTCTTCCTTTTGTCCCGTGTCCCATGCTCAATGCTCAATGCTCCAGGCTCCAAAGCAGACCTCCCCTTCACTCGCCCTCTCTCACTTTACACTTTACGCTATCTATCCTATCCTATCTACATTCTACATCTCTCCATCTTATACATATGAACTGTCCCCGTCCCTGTTCCTGGTTTATAAGCGTTAGGCCTTATCCTTATCCTCATCATTATCATTATTGTTATTCATATCGTTACTCTCTTTTCTCTTCCCCTCCTACTCTCACACTTGTGTAGCATGTAACATGTATTATGCATAGTGCATAGTGCAAAGTATGTATTGGAGACAAAAACACAACAGTGACTTTATTTTGTCATCAAGTCTCTGACGGCACTCATTTGCTCATATTCCACACTCTACTCTACTCTGGATAACTGCATAATGTATGCATATGTATTTACTCCTGCCTTTTTTATGCTGGTCCTATTTTTCTTTTTTCTTTTCTCTTTTCTCTTTTCTGTTTTCAATAGACAAGAGAGAATAGACTGCTCTCTTTTTTTTCATCGCGACTCGGTGGAGTTTAAGCAAGAGCTAGAGTTGGAGTCGGGGTTTGTTCTGCATTTCCTTCTCTTCTTCCTTCCTTTTTCCTTTTGTACTGGGTGCTACTGTAACTCAAACTGGAGCTGGAACTGAAGCTGGAACTGGAGAGAGGAGAAAAGAGAAGCTGGATGAAGATGTCAATGAGTGAGTATGCAAATTGAGTGTGTGTAAATGTAAATCAAGCTGATTACTTAATACTCTCCATTTTATGTACAATGTACACATATAGTTGGAGGAGAAACGAGAAACGGGTGACACGACAACGACAATAGAACAAAGAGGAAGAGCAAGAAATATCATGTGTATACAAGAGCACATGTAACATGTAGAATGTAGAGAAAGTACAGATTGTGAATGTTAAGTAGAAAATGAAAATGAAAACGTGTGTACATACGTGGAGACAGAAAGAGAAAGAGAGCATAGAAAAGAGTTGATTTTATATCGCTATCGCTGTTGTTCCATTATGAACTCAAGACTCAACTGATGACTGAATGAATGAAACTCCCTCTTTTTTTCTCCCTGGTTCACTCTGGATTCTACACTGTAGATACAGTTTTTCTTCTCAATTTAAATTTACTACCTCGTTTGTAATACCTATATGTATTCTAGAGTTGTAGAATTTCTAGAACAACTTTTTGAGCATGATCCTTTTGGAGGACTACTGGAAGCTGAGGCTTGAAAATGAGACATGTTCTTTTAAAACTATATACACGCTGTGCCTGACTCTGCTGCATCGGGATTTTCCAAGAGGAGGGTAATTATTACAGGATTTGTAGATACATGCGGGAACATTCCCTGAATTCTAAATTCCAACTTCTAATCGCTCGCTGTGAAAAGTACAAAGTAAAAAGTACATGGTACATGGTAAATGGTAAGAAACGCTCAAAAGGGGAAAGAGAAACTTTGAATGTAAATATGCTCGTACTTGTGAATCTTTTGGGTGGGAGCTTATAGTTGCTTAGTTTTGAATCTAGAATTTTGAATGGACGTAAAAGGGGGATGGTGGGAATTAGGAGGGAAATTATTACAAATTACAAATTAGACTGGATTGGATTTTAAAATATTCCACCTTTTTCAAATTATCATTCCATCCACTCTCCAATGAAATTGCAACGATCATTTGTCTAAATCTACTTTTCTTCTTTTCCTTTCTCCTATTTCGTAGCTGTATTGCACATGAAACATGAATATACATGTATGTGATTTGCATATCTTTTAAGTTTTAAGTAATAGTCAAATCTTTACAAGAAGCCATATACATATAATTATCCAGGATTACTTTATACTTTCTAGCTTCTACTTTATACTTTTAGCATTGTTAAACTTGCTTAAAGCTCAAAATGTGGTGCAGTAAAAAGTAAAATGTTATTCCACAGTACTTTTTTTTTAAATTTTATTATTATTACATACAATTACATAGAATACAGAATTGCAAGTGTAATTCCTACTACAATTAATAATTGTATAATTAATAATAATTGTAATTTGTGTAACATCGACTCTTTACTCTTTACTCTTGACTCTTGAATCATAGGGAATTGGAAAATCCATTACAGTCCAATTGCAATATGTCAATTTAATACTTGCTCAAAATTCAAAACACATGAGAAATTATGTAGATGTTCACATCATATTTTCTCATGACTCTGTACTCTGTACTCTGTATTGTGTATTGTGTATTCTGTCTCTGTTCAATGAGCATAATAAATAATAATAGGTTTTTGCAGGTTGAAATAATAATGACATGAGGTGGTTGAAGACTGAGTGTGGATTGTTAATTGTGGATTGAGGACTGAAGATGCGAATGAGAATGGGAATATGAAAATATTAACAAGTACAAGGTACAATATATAATAACTCTGAGCACAAAGCCCAGGGACAGTAATGTGTAATGTGTATGGAGTATGGAGTATGGCTGAATGTGGTTGTAATTAGATGAGGAGTAAAATATTGTTGTGTAGAGTGTATAGTGTATAACCTACCAGAAACCACCTACTTATTACACTTACACGGATGAGTTACGGTGTGAAATATGGTTTGGTTTGGTATGACTCTGCCTCATGATTCTCCCTCCCTTTGGATTTGGAGGTTGGGGCTTTCCTTGTAGATTCCATGTCATATTTCATGTTTCAAAATCCAAAATCCAAAACTCGGAGCTCAAAACAAAGCAAGGTACTTTCCACTTTACACTTTCTCCTTTCCACTTTCTGCTGTGGAAATGCATACACTTGTACATTGTACAATGTACAATATACTTTGGATTGAGCATAGTACGTATTGGTAAACGGCGTCATACACAATAACTCTGCCTGTGTGGTCTATTGTACAATGTACATTGTACATGTTACATGTTTCAAGTACGTGGGCACATACTCTGAAAATTCGTATTCGGATTTAAATTCATGGAGATTCCACAGCTCGGAATTCCAGACTCCAGACGGTATACATCATAAATTGAAGTCCCACATTATTATTATCATTATCATTATCACCATTACCATTACTATTATTCCCTCATCATTACTCCTCCGCCACACTCACAGTCCCACTTTTCACATTATATATTAGCCCTCTCTTCCTCCAGTTACCATAGCAACTAGGAACTGGGTAGGTGGAAAGTTGTAAGTTGTGCCAGTGTCTTTGTCTAGTATCTAGTGTGGAGTGTGGTGTTTGATATGAGTTACAATTTACAATTTACAATGTGTCCGTTCTCTTGTGTTGGCTGTTGGTTGTTGGCTGTTGGTAAATTGGTAAATTCATAAATTTGTAATTTGGCTGTGAAATCTGGACTGTAATATGGTGTCAAATGGGTAATGTATGAGATTTTATGGTTTGCTCTGGAACAGAATGGAAAAGCTTCCTATGGGTTGAAGACTACAGACTACGAACTACGAAATATGGAGAATGGAGAATGGAGAGGCGATGAATAAATGTGCGTGTGTTTCTGCACATGATAAAGGAGCAGGGAGCAGGGAGCAGAGCTAAACAGAGACGAAGGAGAAAGAGACTTGATACTTGAGCCTAAGTAAAAATAATGGGAATTCTCTATTCATACCTAATAAATATAATGCATAATACATTGTGCAGTTATGTTACGTCATATCACATATCACATGCCTATTCCTCTATATGAATTTCCCCGGTTGGGTTTTCTGGAAAGTTGGAATTGCCATAATCATCTTCATGCTCATGTTCATGCTCATGTTCATCTTCATCGTCATTGGGATTGCGATTGTGATTGGGATTGGGATTGTGATTGTCATTGCCATTGTGACTGTGATTGTGGAGAAAGTGTAACGAGGATAGATAATATTACGGGGCTTTTCTTTATTCTTTATGTGGACTACGGAATATGGAATATGGACCACGTACTACTTTATTTGTACCTACAGTACCAGTGGCAGTAGGAGTAGCAGTGTCTTCTTTAGCTTTGGTTCTGGTTGCCCCATAAAATAAAATAAGTCATATGGTTCAGGTCCATAACTCTGACTAAACTACTCGAAACTACTACTGAAAATGGCCGGCCATCCATACTCATATTCATACACATTACAAATACAGATTCAGTTGTATCTACAATCTACAATGTAAAGTCCTACATAGTTTCAAGATAGAAGAATATGTGTATTTTCCCTCCACACTAAAAATCCTACAGTCCAAAACCCTCCATCTTTTATCATCATCATTATCAACATCACCACTGTCATCATACTCATCCTCATACATCATACCATGTCATTTCATGGGATATCATTCAAACTCTGTGAGAACGACAATGACAATGACAACATATTATGTCCAATTTACAACGACGACTTCGACTACCACGAGAACGAGAACGAGTGCAAATATGCTACACAATAAATTGTACATTCTAGATTCTAGATTCTGCATGTTGCTAAAATGTGGACAGAAATAGATTGAGTTTAAATGTGTAGATATATAAAAGGGACATGAATAAATGTGGTTATGAGCGTGTAAGCTATTTGTTCTTTGTGCCTCTAAAAACCATCCAGAATACATTGTATACTTTTGAATTTGTACACGTGCTCCTGTGGCAATTTGCATGTTTCTTTACTGGGGCACCACAGAGGAATTACACATTACACATGTGTTTTCTCCTCTGATTTTGTCTCGTCTGTCTTTGGTTTGATTTGGTTTGCTTTTGCTTTTGCAATGGAGATGGTTGTCTAGTGTCTAGTGTGAAAATGAACGGAAATGTAAGAGCCTGAGCTATCAATGAGTGAGAGAGCGGGCAAGTTTAATTCACTAGAATCTGCAATTGACCAGGCTCAATCAGAGCATGTGTGTAGTTTGTAGTTTTAATAGGACTTGATTATTTCTGAGAATTATTGTATAGTTGTAATCTCTTTGGTTTTGGAATATCACATCCCTACAAAATCCGTGGATTCCACATGAAACTAAACTTGCACTCTTTAATGGGCTCTGTTTACTTTATACTTCATCTGTCCAGTGTACAGTTTACTGTTTATTGTTCACAGAATCAGTATCAGGATTTTACACGTCTTCATATATGTGTATTTTGAGCCGTTTTTACTTTTTACGAGTCTGAGAATATCCATTATCCATACATATTTTATTTTATACAAGAAATTTCATAGACAATAAAAAGACAGAGTAGCTGAAACTGAAAGATGTTTTGGTCCAGTTTGTATTTGTATTTATATGCCGTGTGCGTTTATTTATTATGCCGTGTAAATAATGAACCGTGTGAAAACTCTTGTCTCATATTTTATGAAAACATATTGAGTATTGAGAATTGGGGACATTCGGAGTTGGATTCCGATGCGGATTTGTACTTGTATTTTTATTTGGATACAGAGCATAATAATATATTATTTCATATCCTGTTACAAGATACAAGTTTTTGGTTGGTGGTTGGTGGTTGTGGTGAGAGCGATAAAATTGTGAGAGGTCGTTTCTCCATCTCTCTCGTTCTTTGTGTTTTCCCCAAGGTTTCTTTGAGGATGAAAAAGTAGGAGAAAGTTGTCAATGGGAAATATAGAATACAGAATATCCAAAGGAGTAACGAGTTTTATGTCTTTGCCTTTACTCTTTACTCTGCTTTGTCTAGTGTTTGTATATTGTATAGTGTAAATTGTGAATAGTGTATGTGGATTAGAGTCTAGAATCTAGAATCTAGAGTTTTTGAGTCTCTTCCTCTGTTTGGGTTTCCGTTTTCCCATTCCCCATTTCCCCTTTCCAGGTCACTTTTTTGCAGTGTGGGAGATAGATATAGATAAATGACTGGTGAGAAGATGACGATGAAGATGACGCGGTGGCGAATTCTATCTACACTCTTTACTCTTTATAGAAAAGTATATTTATATATTAGATAATGTATATGTTTTGGATTTTGGGGTGTAAAATGTTGGAAGTTGGAAGTTGGAAGAATCTTAATTGTGATCCGTGTGATATCCAATCCAATCCAATCCAATCCCATCCATAGAATAGAATACACAAAAAGAAAGTAGAAAGAAGAGTCTAAAATATACAAAGATATAGTATAAGGTATAAGGGATAGGTTGTGAGATGATGTAGGATAAAATATTGATGGCTTTTTCACCCATTCCACCACTTTTTATTGCTCCAGTTCCTTGAAATATTATTATTACCCCGAGAATTATCCCAACACAGAAACTCAGACCAAACTCAAACTCTGTCTATAGTTTATATAGATAAATATATCCAAAATATATACATGTGACTGCGTATTCTGTACATTTAAAAAGAAAGAGATAAAAGAAGGAGAGGAGCGAGACGGGCCTGAGTTCTGAAAAAGGACGGAGGGAAAAAAGGGAAGGAGCCATCGAGTATCGAGTCACTTCATATTTTAAATCCTGTCAATCGCTTCCCCGCTTTATTGCCACAACCCAAACCCGTAACTAGCAGCACCCATACCATTTCTACATTTGTAGATCCCAGAACCGAGAACCGAGGCAGCAGACTTTTAGACTTTTAGACCCTGTCACTTATCTCTAAATGAGGAGACGGAGGAGATCCAAAATGATCCCAAATACCCAATGCAAACTCCTATTGCATACAAAGCACATTTATCTTATTTAGCTAATCTACACTCCAGACTCCAGACTCCAGACACCCGCACAAACACTTATATTTTATTTTATCTCTCCTGTTTAAGTGATACAAATATTAGGGAAAAGGCAGAGACAACCAACAACCAAAAACCAACCCTCATCATTCCCCTATAAAAAACCATACATTTACGATATTTTTCTCCCTTGATCCATGATCCGTGATCTTTGGTTCTTGAGTTTTGATCCAGGATCCACAATTCTAAAAGCTATTTATATCCATGTTAATACAAGTCGATACGATGGCTTTGACTTTTGAATTCGAATGACAATTCCTTTGAAAAATGTACATTGTACAGCATTTAAACACTAGAAAATCCACTGATGAGGTAATAACGATTGATAATGGGTCAAAGTATCGCTCGAGTTTTCTGGGCTTATGATTATTGAGTGTCAATCGGCAATTGACAATTGACAATTTGGAATTGTCAGTTTTGAATTTGATATCAAGTGCCAAGTGTATTGTGATTTGAATAAATTGAGCGTTGACTGAAAACGCAGCTACGTTAGATTTTAGAAATAAAGATGATCCAGGATCTTCTTTCTTAAATTTTACGATTGACCTCTTTTGTTTTATGAGTTTCTTGTATTTTATATTTTACATATTATATATTATATTTTCCTACTTCTTTTCACGCAGTGTAATAAAGTGTACAAAGTACAAAGTATAATAATATGATGGGAAATTTGAAATTTTGAAATGAAAGAGCTCGTTCAATTTTTAATGGTGAGATATTACAATTTTTATTATAGTGTGTGTATAAAATTTTGCTGTCAATTTCACGCGGATGCTAAAAATATTTGCGGTTTGATTTTTGATTTTATGGACATTATATGAAAAAAGAAATAAGGAAGCAACAGAGAGGAAAGGAGGAGAAAGCTGTAGTAATAGTTCCTACATTGAAGGTTCAAGGTTGGAGGAGAGAAGAAAGTAGAAGAAGTTTAGCTAGAAGCTCCATCGAGAGCACCGAACAATGAATAATGAATAATGAAAAAGCCATAAACTATAAATTGTCCAGTGGAAATCCCTCGCACGTCCTTTATCCTTTATCCTGCCCAACAGTCTGCATCTGCATGCTAATACTACATTTTCATTCACATTCTACTTGAACTATCAACTATCAACCACCAGCCATCAAGTCAAGTCACTACATAAATATCCCACTTTGGGAGGAATTTACAAGACCATTTGAATTTTTTCTCTCCTGTCTCTTGTGTAAATTCTATATAAAACCAAACCAAACCACAAGTTGAGATGTCCATGTCCATGTCCATGACAATGTTGAGATAGAAATGGAAATGAAAATGAAAATAGTGCGACGGCTGCATAATATAGCCCATAATCCATAATCCTTGGCCATAATATACGAATATAATGTACAATATTCTGGTCACTAATAATAATAATATTCCAACTTCATATGACGAAATGAGACACAACTTGAAGCTTCAAGCTTCATCATTCTAAGCTTAAAAAAGACTGAAGAGAAAACAGTGTAAAAATAAACTGGGATGAAAATGTTTTTTTTAACCAGAATTCTGGTCTCATTTTAATTTTCATGCTGTCATCACAGCCAAAGCCTCACTGATTTTACTATAGTTTTTTACTATAGTTTATTAAGTGGGATGTAGAAATTTTCCAGGGAATTTACTTTCTCCAGTGTCCACTGTCCATTGTCATTTTAGATTTTAGTTGTCCAGCATCCCATCAAGTTCCATACTCAACACTCAACACTTACAATATATAATCTACGTAAAGCCTGTGTATTTTGCATTTTGTATTTATAGTGACCCATAAAAAAATAAATAAAGGACCTCGTGTTTCTGTTAATTCCCATTTTCCCTTTTGTTTATATAAACAACACGCCATTTCCATTTTCCTCTTTTGCACCATTACCACTTAATTTTTTTCTGTTTTTGGGTTTGTTTTTGGTTTGATGATAAAAAGTGATAATGTGTTTGTTTTGTAGGTGATAATGCACACTACACATTGTACATTGTACACTGTACACTGTACACTGTACAAATGAAACATGAAAGTAAATGGGAAATGGGAGAATGAAGGAACGAGTGGACGAAGAACGAAGAAATGGAATGGGAATAATAATGAGCCCTTTCTCTCTGTTACATTTTATTTAACGACCAATTCGAATCCTATAAAATATTACGATTACGATTACCACCACGACTTTTCAATAACATTACGAGCCTAAAGTTTGTACACTAAATACTATAAACTACAAACTATAAAACACTGAATAAATTGAGCTGCTCTTTCTTTCCCTGTTTTCATGTGTATATTGTATTTATTATAGTTGATAGTATAATATATTTGCATATTGAATATTCGATTGGATTTGAAGTTGAAGTTGAATTTGACTAAAGGTTCAAAATTATTATCTACATGTACTTGGCTTGTGTGTGATTATAATGTGTAGAGTGTACAGTGTAGAGTGTAGAGCTAATGCATTTTAATTGTGGATTGTGGCAGGAGAGCGGATTTACGAGTTACGAGTTACGAGGGTGGAACGACACTGTCAAAGTCCTAAGAGATGTCGTAAATTCTCCTCCAAATTGACTCACCGAATGAATTAATGAGTGCGAGTGTGTTTGTGTGTGTGTTGAGGGTCGACTTGGACTTGGACTTTATCATTTTCATATACTCTATTTATATTACATTTTGCTTACAGTTTACAGTTCAGGTTCAGTGTTGAGCAGTGAGCAGTGAGTCATGAGAGTCGGGAGTCGGGAAAAGTCACATGCGTAAAAAATTGAATTTGAATTTGACTTAAAGTCCAAGTTGAAGTTGAAGGGTTTACTATTTACTATTTATGATATATGATATTTACTCTGTATTAAAAAGTATTTTCTTGTTTATTTACAGTCCACTTGGCTCTTTGCTGTTGTTTACTGGATTTAATATGACTTTTATATTTCGTAATGTCCAAAGTCCAAAGTCTGAAGAAAAACAAACAAAGAATGGAGAAAAGGGGTGAAATGCTCATTTCTTGTCAAATGTACAATGTACATGTTTATGTATTTATGTATTTTTGGGTGAAGAGGGAAGAGAAAAGAGAGCGGGAAAGTGGGGAGAGTTGGTGGTTAATTGCTTCCGTGTCAAACTAGTGTAAATCATGATGTGTGCGAGAGTCATCAACTACCTGTCGACGGGTTGGCCATGTTCTTATCGTTTCGGCTCCCCTTTCTTTTTCACTCGATGACCCACTCGACTCCACTCCACTCAACTCAAATCTACTCTGTACTCTCCTTTTCTTTCTTTCTTTAATTTCAACTTTCACCTCTATTTTCTACATCTTTAAGATTCCTACAATCTAATCTGAAATGGTTTAGAGTATATTTAATATTTAATCTTTGATTAATACGCAATTTCTCCATTCTCCATTAACCATTCTTCATTTTTTCTTGTTTATTTACATAGAACATAGAACATAGTACAGAGTTTACTTACTTGTGATAATAATAAATAATTATAAATTGTAGGAACCCTCCAACTCGAAAATCTATATACTTTTTTATCTTCAACTTTTGGGCTAGTAAAAATCAAATCAGTACTAGGAATTTGGTGACACACTTTTAAATAAAATGCCAGAAGCCAGAAACCAAAACCCGGAATCTACAATTTCTAGAATCACCAAAAGAATCTAGAAGAATCTACAGTAAAATGAGGAAAAGGTCTGTAAAAACAAAGTTTTTGTCCTATTTTTGTACGATGAATAAAACTTGTTTTTGGATGATCCTCCCGGCTCATTATACTACATAATATATATAAATTGTATGACATGATTTCATCCTTATGGATGTTCCCCGCCTCTCCAATAAAATAATGGAGAATTCCTACAGAGATTCAGCTTGCTTTATATTTTATATTTTATACTTTGTACTTTGTACGCATTCACTTTACTTTTCCCTCTTTTATATTTTACTTTGAACTGTGCGTTGTAGATTGTAGATATTTATGTAAGTACATTAGCAGTTTTTGTAAAAAAAAAGAAGAAGAAAAAGAGAAAGTTGTAAATGTGTAGAAAAGAGAAAGTAGAAAGTAGAAATAAAGTTGAAAGTACCACTGGAGAAAAAATTGGTAGACGATGGATATGACGACGACTATTATCTAAGTTCAACATTCTACATTCAACATGAATTTAAACTTTTTCTCTTTACATACTTTACATGTACTCATTCTCGTCCTTTTTTCCTTGACTCTTGACTCTCATTTTCCCCAGTTTTTCTTTCTCTGTACTGTGCACTGTGCAGTTGGTACTTGGTAGTTGATAGTTGATACAGAAGCCAGAAGCTTTATGTAAAATAGTAGACAGTAGACAGTAGAAAAGGGAGAGTGACATCCTCCATGTTGCCAATGTCTGTCTGTCTCTTTCTCTCTAGTTTTTTGCAATAGTTGTTCTCTGTAGTTTGTACTGTCTACATTTAAAGTTCTTGATTCTACATTTTACATTTTATATTGTAAATTGCACAGTGTACACAGAACATGTAACTTGTAAAATATACTGTACTGTGAATAAAGAATTTATTTAGAATTTATATATATAGACGGAGCATAAAAAGAGACTGAGGAAAGAGTTGAGTTTGAGTTTGAGTTTGAGTTTGACTTTGACTTTAAAAGTCAAAACTGTATGTATATTTGTACATGGAGTAAAAAGAGTAAAGAGTAAAAAGAGTAAAAAGAGAGGAAAAGGGTACTTAACACCATTATATTACCAAATTTTTTGTGTTTTTTTCTCTTTTTTATCTTGTGCTTGGTCTGGCTTGGCTTCCTTTGGCTTGTATAATGTTCCATGTACAAGAGACAGAATTGTACATTGTACATTGAGTAATGTAAAGGACAATACAGAAGAGAATAAAATAGACAATGATACAGCCAGAGAAAAAGAAAGAGAGAACATCCGGACTTGACATAAATGTACGTTGAATTTATAAAATATACATGGCCTCTCTTTTCTCTTTTCTCTTCTCTCTTCTCTCTTCTATTTTCCCTCTTTTCCCTCTTTTTCCTTCTCTCCAAATTCCGTTTGAGTAACTGGGGACATTTGAAATGCGGAGAAAGTCAAACTGAACTAAACTCAAGTCAACTCAACTAGATTCAAACTAAAACTAAAACTAAAGCGTAAGTAAAACTGAAACTGAAATGGAGTCTGACTCTCAACTCTCAACTGAACTGACGAAATCCATATCTACAAAGTACAAAGTAAAAAGTATAGAAAGTACAAGGACCTGTAACAAAAAAATTCGTTGAATTTCCTCCTCGAGTTTCTCTGCATCTTTTTGCAAGCCAGGATTTTTCCCTCTTCTCTGTCCTTGTCCTTGTCGTTGTCGTTCTTTGTCTTTGTCTATCTTTGCTTTTACTTTTTACTTTTTCTGTTCGCTTTCTTTGTCGTTTTGTCTCTGTACACTTTGTACACTTTGTATGAAGCTCAATGGAAATGGAAATGGATATGGATCTGAAACAAATGTGGGGTCTCTAGAAAATTGGGACTGAAAGTGAAACTGGTTGCTGGATGGAATTTCCATTTGTATGGGCGATTTCCTTTTTTTGCCTCTTTTCTCAGTCTCAGTCTCAGTTTGAGTCTGACTTTCAGTTTCTTGGCCAGATTTTAGAATGCGCCCGTCAGTTTCTCGCCACTGCTATTTTCTCTTTCTCTTTATTTCAACCCAAGTCAAAGTCGTTGTAGTTGTAGTCGTCGTAGTCGTAGTCGATTCCATTTCAAGCCATTATAATATGTTAGCTAATCGGAGTCAGCCTCGTTGTCGTTGTCGTTGTCTTTGGCATTGTCGTAAATAGCCCGAGTCTGGGTCGCTATAACTTTCAACTTTCAGAGTGTGAGCTATAGAATAATAGAATGGAAATAACAGAGAATGGACCAGGGTTTTTGTTCTGGATTCCAGATTCTGGATTCTAGATGTTGGATGTTGGATGTTGGATGTGTGAAACTGGAACTGGAACGGGAAGGGAAGATGAACCAGGGAATAAATAAGAATAGGAAGAATCTGAATTGGACATAAGTGGCTCTGAATATTACACTGTCTCCCCTAGTTTCTTCTCCTTTCCCTTCCTTTCCTTTAGTTTGGTTTGGTTTGGTTTGGTTTGGCTCTTTAAATCCAAATCCGTCCGCTCTATGACTTTGGTTTTGGTTTTGGCTTTAGTTTTGTGTCTATGGTAAAAGGTTGGGTAAATATTGGAATAGATTTGGATTTGGTTGTGGATATGGATGTGGATGTAGATGTAAAATTGGGATGTTCGGGTTAGGATTTAGATGGATTCAACGTCCACAGAGAGATGCCGAATGTCGGAGACATGCACTGAGAGAAAGTAGAGAAAGTGGAGAAAGTGAGAGAAAGTGAGAGCCCATCAAAATAAATCCGGTGAAAAACGAAAAGAGAGAAGAAGAGTCCAAAATCCGAATCCGAAATTCAAACTAGGATCTAGAATTTGGATGTGGTGTTTGGTATTTGGTATTTGGAAGTGAAACTGGAACGGAAGGGCAACAGAGAAAATGAAAGTCAAAGAGGAGAATTCGTTCGGCCAGATTCAAAGTTGGAATGGATGGAACGTCAATTCAATGCTTTCTCTTTTCTCTTTTCTCTTTTCTCTGTTCTCTCTTTGACTTTGACTTTGAGTTGGAACTCGGAGTTGACTGTCTCTGTGAATACTTTTGAGTTGGTCGTGGAGCTGAAGCTGAAGTTTTAGTTCAAGTGTATTTCTTCTCTGTCTCTGCTCCTGCTTCTGTATTTGGCTGTACTTTGCGATTTCAAACAGATTTCAAATAAAATGCCTTTTAAATCTTTTGATGCTGCTTTTGTACAATCTCCAATCTATACCCGACACTCGACATTCTACATTCTATACTTTATATAGTCTACGTATATGCGACATTCTACATTCTACACGCTCCACATATACAAAACAAAGTAGATAGAACGGCAAACGCCAAAACGAGAGAACTGAGAATTGATTTGAGTCAAAAGAGAAAAAAGAAAAGAAGATGCATACTTTTGGATTCTGATTTTTGGTTCTCGATTCTCGATTCTCTATCTTCAGCTTTTACTCTTCTGGAGGGAGGATTGAGAATAAAGGGAATTTGCCTATATTTGACTGCACCAGAAATAACGTATACAAAATCAACCAGTTGTACTTTCAGAACTAGAACAAGAAATAAAGCTGGGCTTTCTCCCTTACATTTAAAATCCACAAGTTCAAGTCTTTGCAACTTTTTTCTGTACAGTAAAAGTAAAATTAATATACCAAATTATTTTATCAGAAGAAAACAACACTAAAACACTAATTAGTCATTATATTTTTTAGATAGTTCCAATTTCCAAATTTAAGCCCAAAACATTATTACAGTTTTCTAATTTCCGTTTTAACAAAAGTGAAAGCGATGATGAGAAACTCTGACAACTTTCCCTATACTTTCTATTTTTCTTTTCTTTTTTACTTTGGTTTTTTTTATTACTATTTCTTTTTCCATTTGTAGCGTTAGAGCTTTTGTACATGATATTTGGATTTGTATTTGTATTTGGACTTGGACTGTTCTCCTCTTTTTCACTTGAGTGGTTTCAACTAGGACGTTTTTGGCATTGGCTTTGACTTTGACTTTGACTTTATTTGTATTTGTATTGGGCTTTTGTGTTGTCAATGATTCGAGATTCGAGATTCGAGCTTTGAGTAGAACTGAGATGTGGGAGGTGGCATTTGGGTGGGGTAATCCCGCTCCATTCCTTCCTTCAATCTTTTGCTCGCTTTCACTTTCTCCAATTTCTCTACTTTCTCTACTTTCTCCACTTTCTGTTGGCTTGACTTTCTCCCATGGTTTTTGTTCCACAGAGTCAAAGCCAGACTCAGCATCAGCATCAGAGGACTTTGAACGTTTGGACGTTTATTTCTCGAGTCGGAGTGAAGCAGATTGAGCCATTCGCAAAATTATACAGCTGTACCATGTACAAATACATGTATAGATTTGCAGAGAGACGAAAGCCCAAAAAGAAAGATATAGAAAGAGAAAGAAAGAGAAAGCAGTGCAGTCAATTTCAACTTCAACTTGAATTCAACTTGACTTGATATCAAATGTACAATGTAGACTCGGTGTATTTGCTATGATATTGGAATTATACTATATCCTGGATATCACACTCTATTACAGCTATTGAACAAGGAATGAATGAATGAATGGATGAATAAATGGATCACAGAATAGAGAACACTGAATATTTGCAATGACCCGATTTGCACAAGAATCTCTCACTCTCCACACTCTTTGTAGCATATACATTTCAGTTTCTCCGCTCCAGAATCTAGAATCCAAACTAGAGACGGGAGCCTCCAAATCATTGGAATTTCGATTCACATTCACATTTGCCAAATTCACATTCACATTCGCATTTGAATTTGAATTCAAATTCAAACTCGAATTCGAACTAGGGTTTTGCAATCCCATTCCCATTTACTTTTACACCCGCATTCCCTTTCACATTTCGTAGTCCAATTCGCATCATGATGGTGATTGCGAGAATGAGCGAGAGAAAGAGAGAACGAGAGAAAGAGATTTGGAAAATGGAGAAGTGTAAGTGTGTGCAGATAAATGGATCTCTATTCTCTCTGTTCTGTTCTGTTCTCTCTAAATCCTTTTGTGTTTCCCTCTGTTCTGTTGTAAACTGTACAATTTAAACTGGAGATGAAAACATATACGTTTTCCATTATCTGTACTTGACTTTATACATGATTTTGGATTGAGCATTGCGTATCGAGCATCGAGTATCGAGTATCGAGCATCGAGGATTGAGGATTGAGGATTGAGGATCGGTTTTGCTTGTGGATTTGGATTTCTATTTGGATTTATCCAAGAGTTGTGTGTTCTGTTGCTGAATTGGATTGGGCCGGATTTACTTGGATTGGACAAGAATGAATTCACTCACATGCCAAACCCAAACCAAACCAAACCAAACCAGACTCCAAAAAGAAACCAAAGAAGTAGCAAGATTTTTTCTTGTCTAAAACCAAAACAGAAACCAAACAAACAAACCCACACTTCTCATACGCATACAATTTGAAATTTTAACCAACTCTTAACTAAAGTTGTATCGAGTATCGAGTATCGAGTGTCCAGATTTAAAATTTGGAGCTTTTTGTATCTTTGCGAAAAATGGGAAATGGGAGCATCCCTGTTTTATTTTAAGAAAAAATGTAAATATTTTTCCTATGGATTCTAGGATTTTTCTAGAATTTTGAACCTGGAAAGTAGGAGAAAGTATAAAAAGTATAAAATATGGTGGTGGAAGTATGAAACATGAGGCTTTGATACTTTGTACATTTTTCCAAGAAGAGTTTTTCCACATCTTTTTTCAGCGTATTGAGTACTAAGTATTGAGAATTGAGCTTTAGGAAGGAGGTCTAATTTTATCTTTTATCTAGTCTGCTAATGTCTACAATCGACACAAGAAAAACAGTAGCTGTACTCTGTACTCTGTACACTGTACACTGTAAAAGAAGGAAGATGAAAATGAAGATGAAGATGAGTGGGAGATGAAATGTGGGAACTGGAATCCTAGAATTCACATCTTCCTTATTTTAGACGCAAGCAAGATACTTGACTGTGTACACTGTACACTGTACAGTGTAAATCCACAGAAAAGAGAGAGAATAAGACAGAAGCAGAGACAGAGACAACGAGAGAGACAACGAGAGACTTGGAGATTAAGAGTCTCCTCCTTTGGGGTAAAACTGCATTTAAAAAGAACAAGATTTATTGAGCTACTTACGATTACAAGAAAGAAAGAAAGAAAGAAGGGGGCAAAGAAAAAAGAAAAAAGAAAGAAGGAGAATCTCCAACTGTACTTTTCTACTTTGAGAGAAAATCCTAGTATTCTACTATTCTAGAATCTTAGAACCCTGGAATCCTGGAATCCTGGAATACTGATTTTTTTCCTAGCCCAGGGAAATAAAGAAACAGTGAGAGTGAGAGTGAGAGTGAGAACCAGCATAAGTGTAAGAATGAAGAGGAGAAGAGTCTCAACTGAGAGTGCGGGAATGAGTGAGTACTTGAGCAGAATGGAGCTGGAGTAGATAGAAGATAGAAAATAGCCCTCACATCTTCCATCCTACATACGCTCTTATGTACACACTATACACAAGCATATCTTGTCTTGTGTCTTGGGCTGCGTTCTGTTTGTGAAGGTTGGAGGTTGGATGTTGGAGGTGTGGGAAGATAAACTGGGGAATGTTCATGTTTGACGAACGGGAAATGGAAACACGGACATTCAACATCCAGCATCCAACAGCCAACATCCAACATCTTACATCTTATATACATCCACTTTCATCCTCAAGAAAGAGAGGTGTGCGAAACGTGTCAGCTGTGTCAATCTGGGTCTGGCTCTGACTCTGATTCCCATTCTTGTGCATTGTACAGTCTCAAGAAATCTCCGTCAGCCATTCCATATTCGACATCCCAATCCGAATCCGACCCAGTTGCCACTAACCAAAATTCAACTCAACTACAGGATAGATAGACTCACCTTCCTCCAAACTCCAAATCCACACAACTACTATCTACACCCTGTTTTATACACTGTTCTTTTTACTTCCAGCTTACAGTCGTAGATATTCACTGGAATCTGGAATGAAAAAAGAACACTCCACTTGTGACCTGTGACCTGTAGCCTGTAGCCTAACCTAAAAAAGACAGGTATCTTAATTTTGAGATTGGCTATGAATATAAATATATGAATGTGAATGTGAATTTGAATTTGAATTTAGAAAGTGATGAGTTCAAAAAAGAAAAAGAATGAGAATGAGAATATATGTAAATCAAGCTTTTCTCCAGGGTCTCACTCACCGTTCAAAACTCGTCCCTCAAAAATCCTCATATCAATTCAAATTAAATCATAAATGTATTCAGAATCCGAATCCGAATCCCAATCAGAATCAGAACCAGAGTCAGGCTTCTTTCCTCACATGACTGGACCATTAAAATTATCTAGCTCCCATTTCAACGAGTATGATATGAAGAAGGAAAAAGTGAGAAGAATACAAAATAAGAGATCTGAACCTGCTAGTGAAATCTGGGAGTTGGGAGTTTTTTAGTGTCCCACTTCTGCTTTCCTTCGTATCAGTATTCCGACTCGAATTAGCATAATGCCCAAACCAGAAGCACAAGCAGAACCAGAAAAAAAGCTACTTGCATCGCTTTATGATATTCTGTTGCTGTTTTGCACACTCACTAGAAAACACTAGAAAAAAATGTGGGTGCAAAAAACTCTGAATAAAATGCATCCGCATCAGAATTTTTTCTGTCCATCTCTACATAATCTCAAGTCTCTCTAGACTCCAGACTTCAGACTCTCGCATTCTTCTGCTGAGATCTGTTGTGGAAAATCTAAATGTAGGATGGAGGCTGGAGACATGAGTGATATGTAAATCTGTGTGTATGTGCAGCTCTGTCATCTGTCCTCTGTCTTCTATGCTGTGCTGCGCTGTGAGTTGTGAGTATTTTGGAATAAAACGGTCATGATGGAGAGGATTAGGATTTGCGATAGCTGTAGAGTGGAGAAAGTGGAGCCACTGAACTCTTTTCCCCTCTTTTCCTCTAGTTTATTCCTCATCATGTACTCATGTACTTTTTCCACTGAGAAGAGGAGACTCAATCCTAAAACTATATGCCTCCACACTGCACGCTGAAAAATATACAATATAAAAAATATACAACGCACAGTGTACAGTGTACAATGTACAAGGCTGAATGGAAATTGAGATTTGGGGCATGATTATTTACATTTCCATTTACATGTGTGTACAGTGTACAGTGTGTATAGATAAGTGTGTGCATATGGGATTCGGAGATAAATCTTCTATCCGTCTCTCCTTCTTCTTCAACCTTACTTTAGACTTTAGACAATGTACAGTGTACAGTTTACACTGTTCATGTTTCTGGGATTTTTAGTGCCTGCGTCTTCCTTGATTCTTGATTCTTATTCAAAAATCAGAGAGAACGGTGACAAAGACGGAAACCATGAGAATAAGAATGGCGAGATGGTAGTGGCGTAGAATCTCGAATGTAGAATCTGGAATGGCAAACATGTTTCCTTTTTTCTTTTTCACTCGCTCTCTCCTTCTCTAAACGTCAGGCAGTTTTCACAAGGCGTGGAACTTGGAATTTGGAATTTAGAATTGAAACTGAATTGTGGACAGATGTAAATGAATCCAATATCGAATATTGAGTATTGAGTACAACTCACAGTCAAAAGTTCTCCACGTTTCTACTGTCCAAACACCAACAGCAATAAGAAGCCAAACCAACAAATTCTCAGATTTTTTTCACACTCACAACTCACATCCAAAACTAGCTCAAAAACCAACAAGGTTTGAATATTCTCAAGGAAAACCTCATCTTTTTGCCTCATCTTTTTGCACGACACTTTTACAAAGTAAAAAATTAATAATCATGTAAAAGGTACCTCACATAATTTGAAAATACTAATATTTACATACTTTATGTAACACATTACGTATACGTTGTACATTGTAAATTTTAAATGCCTTCTAAATGTGCTGTGCTCCACTTTAACCGCATTTTAAATACCAAGTTCCCAAAACTCTCTATTTTTGCAAATCCATGTTCATGTAAACAGAGAGAAAAGAGAGAAACGAAAAGAGAAAGTTGTAAATTCTAGATTCTCCATCTAGGAATTTAGATTTAGCACGAGAAAATATTTATGACATGCTGTTTCATCCGTCCTGTTTCTTGTTTCCTGCCTCCTGTTTCATGCACCGAGTTGATGTGATCTTGTTTATTTACTTTATCTACATCTCCGTCTGATCTAATCACTAAATCAGTAATCATGATCCCACTTCCACTTTTCGCTTGACATGAAATGAAAGTTGGAAATTTTGCTGTAGATCCCATTTAGATTTACCTATGAAATCCCAGTTCCAGTTCCAGTATAAATCCAGCATGTGCAAATTTTTGTGCAAAAAGGTAACTGTGAAATGTACATGTGAGACATGAGACACAAACGTGTGTTTGTTTTTGTTTTTGTTTGTATTTGTTTTGATGTTGATGTTGATATTTCTGTTTGCACTTGCATCGGATTTGTATTAGCTTTAAAATGAGGAGAAAGTTGAGGGAAAGCGGAGGAAAATAAAATAAACAAGTGTCTTTACTCTTTATACATCCAAAATCCAAAATCCAAAATCCTCTCTCTCTTTCATCTTCATCTTCATCATCATCATCATTTATCCTCTGTTTTTGATCTGTGTAAATAAATTTGACGGTTTTGTTCATTTACTCACTCGCTCTTTCTCTCTTTCATTCCCTCTTTCCCTCATTCGCTCATTTATTCAACCCAGTGCAAATTCAATTTCCAATTTCGGATTACAAAGTTGCTCAAATTCCCTTCTCTATGCTCTATGCTCAATCCACAATCCGCAACGCTCAATGTTCAGTTCAGTTCAGCTCCATCATCAGTCTTCCTGCCTTCCTCTAAATAATTACCGTTAAACCAACTGGAGCCAAAAAGCTCAAAGCTTTTACCTTTTACCTCTTACCGGAAAAGTTTAAAATCCCTAAATTCTAAATCCCAAATACTTGTATTACACACATAGAAAATACTTTCCCTTTTTGCAACATCCAGAATCTAGAATCCAGCTCTAGCTCTAGCTATTCCTGCAGTGTAAATGTAAATGTACAAAACCACACACACAAACACACACATTTGCATTAGACATTTTTCTGCTCTTTTACACTGAGATAACGAGAGCAAATGTCATTAAATTTACAATTTACACACCCTCAAAAATCCGGTACAAACACAAGTATCTTAAATCTTAGGAGAAAACAAATACGATTAAATTGCAGTCATTTTCATATTTAAAATGAGAAACAAATGTTCGTCATCTGAATTCTGAATTCTGTGGAACTTTTCTCTTCATAACTTTTAGACTTGATCCTTTAAATTTTGCAGTTATTTCCTCAAGCAATGCTGAAGGAGAAAACTGTAGGAGTGAAAATAAATTCTAGATTCAGATCAAAGCTACAAAACCGATCTGAAAGAGAGACGGAGAAAGTAAACCAGATTCAGTTTTGCAAGGATTTTGAACCACAACGGTTGAAAATGAGAGGAAAAGGATAGAATTTCAGCAACAAAGTTTCCAGTCAACATTCTGCATTTCACATTCCACATTCTACATTTTGCACACCTACACATGACACATTTCCTCGTAGCTTGTGGATTGTGGACAAAAGGAGAGGAAACTTGTTTCCAATTTTGAAATCCGAGAGGATCAAAATCCCTCAAATGAAACCAAATCAACACAAACCAAAGCAAAGCAAAGCAACAGGGATCAAGTTATCTTTTATCTTGCACAGTGCAAATTCTTTGGATTTTGACTATAGGATTTTGGATTTGGATGAATATCTACATGTGACAATAGATCAGAATAGGAGAGAGTAGAACTCGGTGCTCGGTTTGTTTTGTAAACAAGAGCATTTGATTTCCTCCCGGATTAGCACCGTACATACTTTGTGCATCATATTATCCTTATACCTTATACTGTACATTTTACACCGTATCATTGGTATAAATACACAAGTAAACAGTAAATAGATAATAAAAGCATCATCATCATGTGAAATGGCCTTCTCCAGTTCCTACTCTAATTCCAACTTTCTCCTAAAGGCAAACTAAGTAAGGAGTAACGAGCAAACAAACAACAAGAACAGGAACAATAACCATGTTGATACAAAAGCCAAATAAGAACAAAAACAAGAACAAGAACACCACATCACATCACATGATGAACTTACTTTCTCTTTCTCCATTTTCTCTATTTACTTGTGAAATTTGATTTTGATTTTGAATTTGATATTCAAATTATATGTGTGTAGAATATAATACAATATATTGCATTTGACGTCAGTCATTTCATTTAATTTGATTCAGCTGTGAGTCTGAGACTCTGAGACTCTGAGTATTCTAACACATTTAGTATTTTAGTATTTAGAAACAAGTATAAACTTTTTCAAGAGACTTGAGTGGTGAATTCTATTGTTTACCCTTTCTAGGATTTCTAGGATCTGGAGTCTCTATCTATTGTAATTATTACAGTGATTGTTGCAGTTGTGCAATTTTGTGCTAATTACAACTGGTGAAAGTACTATGAATCATGAGCCGTGAACCATGAATAGATAATATCTAAATAGATGAAACTTTCTCTTTTATTTACTCTATGGTCTATGGTATTTATTTCAAATTTCAAGAGTTTGAATACTTTTCCTATCTATGTTCAAGTATTGTATTATTATTTTCTGTCTGCTCTCCTTTTGAAATGCATCTCTTCTTTCATGTAGGAAATAGGAGAGGAGAATGGAGAATGGAGAATGGAGAATGGAAAGAAAACAAAGGAAGAAAAAACAGTTTACAACATTGATTTTGAAACGTTTGCATTTCCTTTGGAGTTTCCTCCTGTTTTTTCTGCGGGTACAAGGTAGAATGTAGAATTTAGAATGTAGAATTCTAAATTTTGTGTGTGTGGTTTGGTGAAAAAGATTTTGTACATTTATAATACATTGTCCCAGAGCTTGTGCTTGTATTTGTAGTTGTAGTTGAAGTTGTAGTTGTAGTCGTGTTCTATTTGGTTGCTCACTTTGATTCAGAGAAAATTCAGAGTTTTAATGCGTCTCTTCTTCTCTATTTTCCTTTTCTATCCTTTTCATTCCACACCACTCAAATTCAACTCAACTCAACTCTGCTCAACGCTGTGTTCACTTGAGTCTCGAGTCTAGAGTCTAGAGCCTCGAGTTTGTATATTGTAGATTGTAGATTGTAGACGGTTCAGTTCTGTTCAACTCAAGGGAAGAGAAAGATCAAAGGAAATGTTGTAAATGTGTCTCACTTTCTACTTTCTCCTTTCTCGGAAACTCAACTCTTTTTTCCTTTCAGGCTCATTCCACAACCAAACGACGAGCCCAAACCCAAACCTAAACCGAAGCAACTACCATCCAAATACTCTTCATTCTGCATACAGTGTACAGCCTGTACTTTTGGACTATTTGGCCAGTTTTATGTACACTGTACACCAGCTGAGAACGAGCAGCGACCTCACGATCCATTTCAGTTTTAGTTTTCGTTTTCGTATTCGTGCCCGTCGCCACCGCTTCCTCTCTTTTACAGCAAAATTTTAGGACTGAGAGTAAAAAAGTAAAAGTAAAAAAAAATAGAAAAAAAAGAGAAAGCTTTCACCGTCCGTCGTGGGTTGTTACAGCAGATGTGGATATGGATATGGATTTTCAAACTGGGGATAGATTTTTACTTTCTCCTTTGAATTTTTAGTTTGAATTTGAGTCACTTTTACTATTTTCAATGGAGGGTTTTCCCTCACTTCCTCTTCCTGTTCTGTGGATGTCGAATTCAATGTGAATTTAATGCTGTCAATGTTGATGTGAATGTGAATGTGAAGAGTACAAAGTACAATGTGGATGAAGAGAGGGGAAATTGTGACGGTAATTGGGAAACACATGATCAACATGGAGATTTCCAAAAGTAAAGAAGTAAAGAACAGGAAGGCTGGACGACAGCACTGGATCTGGATCTGGTTCTGGATTTAGTTTTAAATCAAACTCAAAATCAAAACTGGAAGTGAGACAGAATTCTACGTGATTTCCGTCTCTCTCAAACCCAGACGAAGAAAGAGAGTGGTGGAAAATTGAATTGGATTTGAAAGAATGGTGAGATGGCGTATTTTGGCAGTTGAAAACAGAGCTCAAAGCTCAAAGCTGAGAACAACGTCGACAAGAATCAAATTCAATATCCAGTGGAAAGCGGAAAGTGTACACTGAATATTTGTGTGGGTTCACTTCATTTCCGGTCCAAAGTCAAATCTATATTTGTCTTGAAATTCAAATTCAAATTCGGATCTGGATTCAACATCAAAATCAAAATCAAAGTACAAAGTGTAACGTACAAAGTGTGAAGAATCAAGAGTGAAAATTTAAGTCTAGGGAATTTGAATATTACTTTTTACTTTGAATTTTAAAATCCTAGTACAAGTACAATGACAAAAAAATACATTCCTTGTTTTAATTTTTGACTTTTTTATCATAAAAATCAAATATCAATGACAATGACAAAGTTAAGATTAATGATGAGTTGAATTTACATAAAATCCATTGACAAGGCCACTACATGTACCTGAAAAGTTTTGAGTTTTCAAGTTTGAATTTTCTCCGTTGCCCATTTCTATAATACAACATATTATGTAGTTTAAGGTGGATGGTTGCAAAATAAATCAATCCACCAAATTTGCGAATGAATAGAATCCGAATCCGACTCTGAATTAAAAACTGAATTTCCAAATAGCCATGTGATTCAATATTATGCCTGAAAACTCCCAACTCTGAATTCAACTAGATTAACAAAACTAGATATTCAATTTTAAGATGATTACTCATGCACACATTAAAAGCTAAGCTGGATTTTCTCTTTTGTTTCATACTCAATGCTCTTTACTTAATACTCAACTTTGGACTTTGGAGGTTCATGGAGATTTCTAATTTCTAATTGAAGTCATCAAAATATGAATGTCTTGTTCTATTTTGTACCTTGTATCCTGTACATTGTATCGTTTCGTATTTAATGCAATTATGAACCAGTACCTTTTATTTCGTATCCCCAAATCATAAGCCTGTTCTTGTTCTAGTACAACTAGATTTGTACAAATTTGCTAGTGCACAGTTTACAGTGCATAGGTTCTGTTTGTACCTGTTTGTCTCCCTGTTCCATTTGTACAACTAGATATAGTTTCCTATCTGTTTCTTTCCGGTCGGTAATTGTCCTGGTAATTAGTAGAGAGTGGAGAGAGAGAATGAGGAATGAGGAATCCTTGTAGCAATTTACCACCTAAATCTACTTGTACTTGTACAATGTTCACAATCCATCCACAATCCACAATCCGCAATCCGCAATTCACAATTCACAATCCTCGTGCATGAGACTTAGGAATGTGGGATGTAAGCTGTAAGCCGTAAGTTGTAGGTTTTGTAGGTTTGGTAGGTTTTGTAGGTTTGGTAGGTTGTACGTGCTGTTGACTAATTCCATTTATTTCCCATCAGCAGGTAAATAACCAGGAGCTAAATTGCTGAAATACACAGACTGCTCCAGAATTACACATTAATGCTGTTTTCTCTTTTGCTTCATTGGCTTGGCTTGGTGTAGCTTTGTACACAGAGAAAGTCACGAGGACTCTCTCCATCACACATAAATATGTATGACTAATGTGAATACGAATACGAATACGAATACAAATGTGTAATGTCTCTCTCTTTCTCTCTTTCTCTCCTTTTTCTCCATACCTTTCTCTGTGTAGTAAATCCTAGTTAATAGGAATAGGAATCCGAAATGCGAAAATAATCATCGAGTCTATGAAATATTCAAGATTCAAGTGGACTCAATTCTCAATTCCAAATTCTCAATTCACCTTTTCTCCATTTCTCCATTTTAGCCTTTTACTATTTTACCGTTGGATTGGATTGACTCGAGTTGCTGTGTATCTTATGTGCATGTATAATGCATAGTGCTTCATACTCTGTACTCCATACTTAACCTCCCGCCTGCAATATCCACTGGAATGGAATGGAATGGAACAGCGTTTCAAGGTACCTAATCCAATCCAGTTCAAGCCAGTCCATTTGAATGTGCAGGTAATAAATAATAAACGGGATTGATTTGCGTGTTCATGAGTCTTGTAGTCCAAGTCCTCCACTTTCTCTTTCTCTTTCTCCTTCTTGTTCTCGTACTCGTACTCGGACTACTACTCATTATTCATTATCATTCTCGTACTTGTAACTGGTTACTTATTATTCACTCGCTCTTTATTACCGTGTAAATAATTTCCCACTCTAATTGAGTTGAGTTGAATCGAGAATCGAGAATGGAGTGGTGTGGACTGGAGTTTGGAGTTTAGTCACATGGAGAATTGAGAGCAGCCAACTAAACCTCCAACTCACTAATCCAATTGAAACTGTTGAAATCTTATCAACCTTCAGGTGCCCTCCACTTCATCACTCGTCCGTCATTCGTCATGGTGAAAGTCATGTCATGTCGTGTCAGATGATGTGATGTGATGTGATTTGATTTGATTTGATTTGATTTGATGACCCAATACAAAACAGTACAGTTCAATACAAGATGCAGTGCAAGAGAGTAAAAGTAATAGTGATATAATTGATAGATATTAGACCCCCATTTAAATCACATTTCCAACTACATCAACACACACCTCCGCCTCTTCAACTTTCAATGCTCAATCTTCAGGCTTCTAATTTCTAGTAGTCTATTTCCAGTTCTGTTTCGACTTTCGACTGTGGTTTCGACTGTTGATGATCGGGAAATTCAAGATGATAAAACAAAGTATAGCTTCTTTTTGTTCCTTGTTTCAAATTTTAAGAATTGACTATATACTTTTTTGTACTTTTAGAGCTGTTTTTGTCGGAATTGTATTTATTTTTAGCTAGTTTATTTTGTTTGGTCTAATTAATTATTACTTGTAAATTACAAAGAGAGAGTTCAGAGTAACTACAAATTGAAATTGAATTTGTGGAGGTTTTTTATTCATAAATAGAAATAGAATAAGAACTCTTATACAAGAGCCAGAACCAGTCTACGCATTATTTAGCCCGCTGTAGACTGTCGACTTTATACTGTAGATTGTATGAGAATGCGGGGGATTGGAATAAATATGCAGAGAGACATAATTACATGGCATATAAATCATCACCATCATCATCATGTTAGATGTGAGATGAGGATTGAGGATGGTGATGGAGATGTTGATGTGGCTTTGTAGATAGTATCACTAGTTCCTAGTTTGCAGTTTGTAGTCTTTAGTTTGTAGTTTGTTGTGAGCTTCTTCAGGCTCATGCTCATGCACAATTAAAAGGACACATCAAAAGAAACAAGAAAACTCAATTTCTTTCCCCTCTCCTCATTCATCTTTCTCCATCTATCTTTCTCTCTCTCTCTCTCTCTCTCTCTCTCTCTCTCTGTCTGTCTCTGTCTCCTCCTTGTAACACAGTTTGGGGAAACATTTTCTATAGAAAAGACGAGAGGAGAGAGGTTCTTCGGAGCTTGGTTTTCTTTTTCTTGGAAGAGTTTTCAGGCTTCATACATTTATTCATCTCGTATAAATCTCAAGTAGTCAGTCGGCAGTCGGCAGTCGACAGTCGGTTCAACGTGTTCCTCCACTTTTACTTTTTCTTGTTTCTTGTTCTTCTTCTTGTTGGAACATCTACGTCTTTGTGGTTGAGGCTGACTGGGATCTTTTACTACTCTCTCCTTTGGCATGGCATGGCATGGTTTGGTTTGGTTTGGTTGGTATGGTTGGTTTCGTAGGCTCTACTCTTTCAGTATAGAGTATAGATATAATGAGCTTATAGATATAAAAGGATGGTTTAGCCTATGGAATAACAAATAACAAATGGGGAAAGGAGAATCTAGAGTGTAGAATGTAGAATGTAGGACAAGATGAAGATTTTGCAAAAGAGAAACTTATTAACTTTGTTTCCCTCCAAACAAGAAAAGAAACGAGGAGCAAGGGAAGTGGAGAAGTGGAGAAGAAGAGAAGGATGGATGATTATACACAAAATACTTGCTCCCAAACAAGACACTAGACACTACGAGCATCCACAATGCAAAACCAGAGCCAAAACTAAAGAGGATGCCAAACACATATGAAAATTCATTCCGTAAATTATCTATGGAAATGAAGTGAATGGAGAAAGTAAACAGAAGAGGAACAAGAAACAAGGAACATGAGTACATCCTTAGTCCTTGGTTAGTTTGAGAAAATGGATGGATAAAACACAAGACACAGTATGGTGGAATAATAGTAGGAATACTTCTTGTAAAATACACAAATAAAAGCTGAGCTTCATGTTTCATTATTCTCTTTTCACCGTGTTTTATTAATATTAGTATTATTTGCTTTTGTTCGTCAGTAGTCACTTTTTTGCATTTTTAAAATACCTCCAACTTGCATCTTTCACCATGAAAGAATCTCTCGTGACTTGTGAAAATATCATATAAATACAAAAGACGTACGTATGTTTATTATGGCTCTTTGACACACAACATCAGGATACAAAACACTTGCATTTTACACAAAAGAACACGAGATAAAAGGTAGAAACTACAATTCTACATATACTATAAAATGAATAGAATGTTGAAAAAATTTGGAGAGCCGGGTCAATTTATGCATATTTTATTTTAACAGCTTATAACAGCTTTAACATGGTGAATTGGTTTTTAAATGTATTTTTTTCTATCTTTTACAGCACAATTCTGTGCCGTTTACTTTCAGAAATGAATTTTTATGTTTAGTTTAGCTGGAAAGTAAAAAAATTACATAAAAAGAATTCTCACCTTTTTTTAGCTGTCCAGTTTCCGATCCATCCACAAAGAAAGAATCCAGAAAATCTTCTCTACAGGAATCAAATCCTATTAAAAGTTTCACAGTCACACAACTTTTTCTTGTTACTTGTTACTTTTTAAAACAAAATTCACTGTAAAACTAATGAGTGCTGTGAAGTGATGAGTGATGAGTGATGAGAGTAAACTAGAATAGAATTACAAGTACAAGTACAATAATGTTGAGTTTGAGGGTTCACAAATGAAATTTTCTATAGTTATTTAGTTTTAGCTTCTCAAGTTGTCCTAGTTTCCTTACAGAGTTGTGGATTGTGGAATTAATTGTTTTTGAAGGAGTTTCTAAATTCTAATTGATTTGAAATGAGAGACACATCCTCATTCCGATCCACACACAAATACACAAACAAATGAGCAAGCAAACAAACACCAAGTGTAGATTGTAGATGCTCGTGGTTCTTTTTTTGTTTCTTGGTTATTCTTTGTTGAAGATGGAGGATGGAGAACTGTAAGTATAAACTGTAATTGTAACTGTGTAAGAATAGTGTAATCTATCACTCATGTAATTTGTAGGTGAACTAATTGTAGGTCCTTGTGTACTTTTGTGTAGCTGGTGGATATCAACGATTGCACAGGGACTCAACTTTCCCCTATTCTTTCACTTTCTCTCTCTTTCTCTCTCTTATACGAGGTTCATTCAGAATTCCGAATTCAGAGTCTAGAGTCTAGACTTGAGAGAGTTGAGAGAAAATTCTCCTGGGAATTATTCCTGTTCTTGTTCTAGGTTTTGGTGTGGTGGAAGGGATTTTTTGTCCTTGGTTATTTCTATGTCTTGTATTCCGCACCACTCTCTCACCGTCCTTCGTATTCTACTGGTGAAAGTTGGTGCTTTGGTCCGAGTTGGAACTGAAGTTGGAGTTGGATTGACTGATTAGAATCATGATAAACTGTTGGATTTCTGAATTTCCCATGACGATGACGGGGGCACGGTGTTGGTGTTGGCGTTGGTGTGGATGTTCAAGAGAAAAGGGCAGGAATCCTTCTAATGTCACTTTCATCATGTTTCCACACTTTTCCTAATCCACACACGTTCAACTCGAGTGAGTAAAAGAGTGAGCCGGACTCAACTCGACTCAGCCACATATATTTTGTACAGCACAACTTGATTTTGATTTTGAGTTTGATCTCGATTTCGATTTTGATGCCAATCTCACACTGTAGTTTTAGTTTTTGTCCTTGTTCCGCTCACTTTTCAAAGAGTCTTCTGTCTGTGTTTGTGTCGGTGTTCCAGTTTCCAGGGAGAATTTAGAATTAGAATCAAGAAATTTAGATGACGGTGGCAATGGTGAAGCTTTGCCGGGCTTAGCAAAGCTTAGTTGAGTTGGGTCGAGTTTAAGGTTGAAGGTACAAATGAACCAGGCCGTTGCCGTGGTCGTTGCCAATGAAAAAGGAAGAAAGGAGAGAGTCCCTCTCTGAATCACTAATTCCAACACTCACTTTCAACCAACAGCAAAAACACAGCACAAAGTCCGCAGTCTGCAGTGTTGAATTTCACACCCTTTTTTTCTCTCTTTATATTGTAATTGGAAGGGCAAATTCTTGAGTGTCTTCTTCTTTTAGCTGTAGTTTTAGTTTCAGTTTTAGATCCAGCATGCACTAATTCACTTTGTTTACTTCACTTGAACACAGTCCGAATCCCAATGTGGATGTGGATGTTAATGTTGATCTGGATGTTGAACCAAGCTCACGGATTTTATCTACAGTTCTACAGTTTCTAGTTTCTTGAAATGAAAGCACTTTATCCTCTTTTTTTTCTTTAATGTTAAATCCAAGATACTTTCTTTGATGTTGATGTTGATCCAATTTAATAATCTTCTTTCTTCCAGCCTGCAAATAAATAGAGAGGATAAATTTGTGTTAGACATTTTTAAGTGGGAGGATTACTCAAAAGGTCATGTTTCATGCTTCATGTTTCAGGTGTCAATCATTCATCAATCATTAGTTAATTTATTTTGGTCATCATTTTGAATTTTGAAATTATAATTATAATAAATCATTTAGAATTATGGATGAATGTAGAAGAATCCTCAATTTTTCCCCAGTCCATTGAGCATTGAGAATTGCATAAAAAAGAGGCTGATGAAATTCTTTACAAATTACAGCTTCTTTACAGAAAACCTTTTAATTTTTAACTTTTAATTTTTAGTCTTATAAACCTCTGTGTAAAATTAATTATAATTTATAATTATTACAGAAGAAGGGATTTAATTCTTGAATTTTGAACCAACGTCAGGATTAATGATCATACAACAGTGTACAGTGTACAGTGTAGTGAGATTGAAATGTTGTTTGTAGTGTGAAATATAAATCAGTTGAGTCAATCTCAATCTGGATCTGGATTCTCAATCAGCTCATTCAAAATCCGTATCCACGAAATCAAAGTTAATTTACAGAGTAAACAAAAGGCAAGAAAATGAGAGAGGAAGCGCGAACAGAGAACAATTACAAAGTATAAGCACCAAAGTAAGGCTATGCTTGTGATGGAGGATGGGGAAATTATATGGATCATTTTATTATGTATCAAATATCAAATGCACTTGGTTACTGCATACTAAAAACTACAAACTACAAACTAGAAACTAAAGTCGACAGTATGCTCAATATTGAGTCTCCACTCCCTTCTTTATTTACCACTTTGTTTGGGAAAGGGAGACGAGTGATGTAGTGAGTGTAGAAATAGTAAATGTACAAATATGGGAATTGTTAATGCAGAAATCCATACTCATACACAAACAGTATAAAATATAAAGTGGCGACAGTATACATTTATACACACGTGCACTGCACAGTTCAAGGATATCTACAGTCTAAAGACAGCTGTACATATACTATGAAATTTATATTTAATATGTTCAAAACGAAATGGTCTACTGAACACTCTTTATATTTTATATAGTATTCAAAATTCAAATGCTTCATATGAATATGAATATGATGATGATTGCAAAGTACAAACTTCGGGTTTGTTATATAACATGAACATTTCCCACAGTTTCAGGCTGTTTGTTGTTTGTTGTGGAGGCTTATGAACTATACAATTCCCGTTCAGATTTCAGTTCCAGTTTCAGCTCCAGGTCTAGATTAGTCTAGATCCAGCATCCAATATGCCTCTCTTTTACAGAACTGTTTACTGTTTAACTGGTTAAGCTAATCCGATTTCAAATTGTGACTGTATACTCTACGCTCAAGAGCATAGAGTATAGACATATGAAGCTACACAATGTGCACAATGTACAATGTACATTGGACAAGGATCATATTTCACCAGCACCGAGAATGACGACGACATGTGGAGGAAAAAGAGAACAGAGAAAATAGGAGCGGCATGAGGATCAGGAGCAGGAGCAGGAGCAGGACGAGAACGGGGACTAAGTTTAGAACTATACTTATATCTTATATCTGTGTACTGTTTGTGCACGGCTGGAAATAAAGCTGGAGCTTGAATTCCTGCTGGAACTGAAGCTGGAGATTTGGAATTATGTAGAATAGGACTCAAATATATAAATATATAAATTCCTTTCCTTTACACATTTTGATATACATTTTCTATAAGCTTCAACTCGTCTGTTATGACGGTGTGCGAAAATATGACTGTATATTTTATATATGTGTGCCTGTCTCATGTTTTGTGTGCTGTGAGATTTCTGGATTTTGGAATGGTATTCGGATTCGGATTCTGGTGAAAGTCACCAGGGTTTTCTCTCCATTTCTCCATCTTCCAACTTCCATCTTGTTGGAAACAACATGAGTCGTACATGTAACATTTCTCATGTTTATGAGTAAAGTAAATATTTGTTTTGTCACCGAACCAACCGTTTCACTTTCACCACCACTACTTTCACTACTTTCCCTACTTTCCCTAGTGCTGCTATTGCCACAAGTAGAATGGAAAAGTAGAATATTGTACTTTCTCTCTTTGTATTTCTCTCAGAGGACAAGTCGTGGGTTTATACAAAGTCAAAGTCAAACTCAAAACCAAATTCCACGTTGAAATTGGAGTTGGAGTTGGAGTCATAGCCATATCCATAGAAACGGAGCAGCAGCACAAAGTCTGCGTCTGTATCTGCATCTACAATCTGGAATCTAGAATCTAGAATATACAATCTACCATCTAAATTCTAGATTCTAGATCTACAAACATGCATAAAGAAACACAAACTAGCGATCTACATGGTAGAAATCTCCCGCATTTCCTTTATATCACCACAAAACTACACTTGTAATACTGTCAAAGTAAAAGTAGAGGCTCAACGTACAAGTGCAGGGGCTATCTACTATCTACTACAACGTACAAGGTGCAACTATTATGTCGTGTTGTGTTACATTATTATTGTTATTATTGTTATTATTATTATTATTATTATTATTATTATTATGGGATGTTAGTTTCATGTGTAAAATGTAACATGTACTACACACTGTGATTCTGATCCTAGTTTTAGTTCTGATTCTGATTCTGATTCTGGTTCTGGTCACTCGATGCACGTACAACTATAAGCGCCGCAAATTTTACACATGTACACTTTTATTTATATTTATTATCCGGTCTCATGTCACGATAAAGTCCAAGACGGAAAATGTAAACTTCACAGTCTGTGCATTTCACTCCTGTACATTTGTACATTCTAAGTTGGTCACTTTCTCCAACTTTCTCTCTCTGACTTTCGCTGACTTTCTCTGACTTTCTCCAACTTTCTCTTTGTAAAAAATGTAAACGCAGTTGAGGTTTTTTATGACTTTCCCGTTCAAAAAATGAAATTAAATCCGCCCACATAATTCCAATTCTACATTCTACAGTAAAATCTAGAATCTAGAACTGCAGTCTGTACTCCCAGTTTCATTTCCTATTCCGATCCACAAATATTTTATCATATCAATTTTCTATATATTTTGCTTCATTTATAATAAAAGTTGGTTCTGGATCACTGGAGTTCTGGAGTAATAGAAAAATAGAGCTAGAGCTCTGGATTTGGAAAGTTGTGAAGAAAACTGGAGCTGGAATTTTACAGAGTAACCCCCATCTAAATTTGTAGTTTCAAGTTTCAATATTACCCTCTAATTTTTTCATGAATGTCAATTGCTTGGAAATGATAAAGTGGTGTCATTCTCATAATAAAATGAATAGAAAGTATGAGGATAATTTGTCAAACTCTGTCAAACAAACTCAACTGACGGGATGAATTATATGACAATATCATACTATCACATGAACACTGTACACTGCACAATGTACAATGTAGAGATATCTACAACTATAAAATAAATTTATGTACTAGTTTCTTCTCAATAACTTTTCTTCATGATAATAATAATAACAAAAATATAACGTATGGCACAAAATACAAAATACATGTATTTCAATGACTTTGTTGTTTTGTTGTTGAGTAAAAAAAATACCACAAGCTCAGCTATCTTTTTATAAGCTGAGCAAAAAAAATAAAGAACCAGAACCAAAACCCGAAACTGTAACAGAAACAGAAACAGCGATGAAGTTGGATTGACCTTGATATTTGATATTTCATGTATCTTCCATCTACAATCTACCATCTACGCTAAACATGATACAAAATATAACACACAGTTCAAAAGAGTTCAGCTCGCACGGAACTTTGTTGTTCTGCTTTGTACTTTATATTACAAAGATAAAAAGATATAAACACATAGATAAAAAGATATGGAGAGATATATAGATTATAGATAGAACCGGGAGCTGATGGAGGTTTTGATAGTGTGAAAGGTGAAGGCGTGGAGAGGGCGGACTTGGATTTTGACAAATTTGACATGTCAAATGTACATGTCAAAGGATCAGTGTGGACGATGGGGAACAAGTAAAAAAGTGACACCAGCAACTCTGCTTAGTTCTGGTTCTGGTTCTGGATTTTGCTTTTACTGTTACTCGTGTAGCTTTTACTTTATACTTTTTTACTTTTTTTTACTTGTTTCGTTTTCCCTTCCTTTCATTTTATATAGTATTTGTATTTGTCATAGTCATCGTCATTCTCATTCTCCTCGTCATCGTTCAATGTAGAATGTGGAAGGAATAAAAGGTTTTATTTTTATACATGCGGGTTTAATACGGCTATCAATCAGATATAAAATGACGTCATATACTTTTGTACACTTGTACTCACACAGTTTTGTTGCTAACAGCTAACAGCCAGCCAATTGTACACAAAACATACAACATACAGTGGACTTTTTATCTGAATTTTATACCCGGTTTATTTCAGTCTCTAATGTTCTAATGTTCTAGTGTTCTCAGCTCTATATCTTGTACAAGGGAAACAAAGGGAACAACAAGGGAAATAAAGATAATAGAATTGTACAAAGTACAAAGGTAGATGCATACACAATACACAATCTATTGTAAATGTTATACATATACATACAATATGAGAGAAACACTACATAATTTTTTATTACGCATCTACATAATAAAAAGAAAGAACAAGAAATCGTAAAGTGACCATAAAACAAATGTCTCTTTTCCCATTACTCATACACATCATACATCTCATATCATACACTTTGTACATTGTACATTGTACAGTGTAAAGTTTACATGAAAGCATCCGTGTGTGTAAAAAAGTAGCTACTTTTTACTTTTTATACATTTATCCCATTTTTACCTGTAAAGAAACTGAGGGAATACACACATGTAAAGATACAAACACAAATACAATTATTATTATTATTACAAAGACAAAATAGAGACAATGAACTTGACAAGAAAAAGATGAAAAAGACGAGGAATATTATTTCATTTTAGATACACGCACTTGCTACTAAATATTGTGAATTTTGAATTATGAATTATGAACTTTGAACTTTGAGTTTTGACTAACGGGAAATGTCATATAAATCATCCATCAAAAGTGTCGTAATAATTTTCTCCCGAGGCTTCCCCAGTGATGGAGAGAGTTCACATTATTTATTATTTTGTACACATTCCAACTCTAGTCCTATCTGTAATTCATGTAGTAATATTAGATTATGTAAGTATATTCATCCTATTTTCAACGTTCCCTGTTCGCATTCTACAGAATACCTCGTGCATGTTTATAGTGTTCAATGTTCATGTTTATTAAATTTCCACCTGGAACTTGGAGTTGGACTTTGACTGGAAATGGGAATTTTGAAACCCATTCAATTCAATTTTGACAATGGAAATCGATCCCGTTGGATTCCGAGTTGGAGTTGGATGTGAATGTAATGTCAAGTTTTATGAGGAGGGGAAACCCGGAAAACGGAAAAAGAAAGTTGTATTTCGTCAGATCAGAGTTAGCCAGACATTAGACATTAGACATTAGACGCACCGACCACACCGCACCACATCAGACCACACAACAAAAGACACAACATGTATTGCATTGAGTATTTTGAGTAGAAAATGTTTTGTATTTCCACAGAAAGAAAATACATTGTATCTTTCTATATAATTCCAGCTCAAGTTGGCTTCTCGTGCAGCTCTGGAAGCTTCAAGCTCAATGCTCAAAGCTCAAAGCTGCAACTTGGAAGTAGAATTTTGAAACTACTATCATGATGATGATGTTTCATGCGTGTGAAAGTTAAGTACAAGTTTTGTCCGTTTGTCTGTCTCTGTCTGTGTATTGAATTCGTATTCGTATTTGTATTTATATGAGAATTGGGATCGGAATAGAAAATAGAAAGTAGAAAGATACAAGATACATGTGAGCGAAGGAGTTTGGGAGAGTGCAGTATTACTACACTATTTTGATATTTCCACATCCAAACATCCAAACATCTAGAATCTAGAATCTAGACTGTAGACAGACATGAACTTTTTGAATGATAGGATTCAAATCCCCATACACTCAACAACCAGCAACAACAACCAACAGCCAACAACTCAGCTTTCCAATGGATTTCTCCTCTTTCCTTTCTCTCCCCAAAAGACTTTACTTTCTTCTCCTACATTCTACATTCTACATAATACATAATATACGTACAGATATTTCTCCAACTATTTCTATTTCCTATTTTCATTTTGACTGTGTATTTATATTTCGATTGACTGCTCCTTGAATGGAACGGAATGAAGGAATGAAGGAATGAAATGGGATTCAATGTACAATGTACAGGGAAATGAAACAGTGACATGCAGCCAGCTCCTACTTTTCTCTACTTTTCTCTTCCCTCTTCAAGATGTACAATGTACATTGTACATTCTATATTGTGTATTATGTATTATGTATTTTGTATTACGTTTGTTACTTTGCATCTGTATCGGCATTGACGTCCGTGCTGCTTTTGGAGCTGGATTTTATTTGGCAGTGGTATTGGCTTTGACTTTGACTTTTACTCTTTTGGCTTGGTTTTGGTTTGGTTTCACTTCCTCAGGAATTTGAGGGGGAATTCCACGCGGGATCTAGCTCCTCTTCACTCTCTCCTCTCTCCTCTCTTGTACTAAAAGTTACTCTTTCTCTTCATATTATTTCCCATACGTATTATTCTTTATTTTGCACCATGATGATGATGATAATGATGAAAGGAGAAAGTCAAGACTCCAGACTCCAGACTCCAGACTCGAGAAAGGGAAAGAGAATTCAAAATGTGCCGTAGTCAAGCTGAAGCCGAAGTCAAAGCCAAACTCAAATCCTGAGTTAAGGCCAGAGCCCAATTTTGGTATGGATTTGGATGTTGGATGTTGGATGTTGGCTGTTGGATGCAGAGGACGTGAATTCGCATTTCCTTCCTTTACACAATATACAGTATACAGTGTACAGACACAACTCTGGAAGCTACAATCTACAATCTACAGCTCCAGCCAGGCTTTTGCCACCAGGGAATTCTCATTAGTTGCCGGAACAGAGGAAGGAGCAAAAGAGAGAGAGAAAGAGGGGGAAAGTTGAAAAGTTTACTTTTTGTCGACTTTCACAACATCACAGACACAACATTCAACATTCAACATACTTCTCGTCATACATATTTACAGTGTAAAATGTACAATGTACAATTTTTACTTATGTATCTGCATTCATGTATTCTTATTACGAGACTGAAAGTTGAAAGTTGAACGTTGTTGAGTGTTGAGTGTTGAATTTTCCTGTTTTTTGGGTTTGGTTTCTGGTTTTCAACTTTCACAGGACTTATCACAACCTCACAGAATCAGATAGAGACGGAGGAGACAGATGACTGGTGACTGACGACAGATAGATAGAAAGATAGACATCGACGAGGCCGCACAAGAGACAACTGTGAGAATGAACATTACATATTGAGCAGGAAAATGAAACTGAAAAAGATCATGAAAATGAGCATTGAGCATCCCTGCCCGATTTTACACGTTCAAAATATAAATATCAAATTCAGGTGTGTATGAAGTATAAATTCAACTGGTGACTTGCCTTGCAACTTTCAACAGCGAAAAAGATAAACATATTAAGAAAATAATCCTTGCGTAACGCAAATGTTAAAATTTGCATGAAAAAACTAAAGCTCAATTACTACAATGTGCTCTTTGAATTTTGTACAAAATACTTCCATTTATAATTGACGCGAGAAATCCAACAACTTCAACGATTTACACTGTTTAATATTTGACATGAAATAAAATTAGAGTGACGTTTTAGTCATTATTAATCAGTTATCAAATTTAGCTGAGTTGTTCAAAGGTACAAAAAATTCTCAAGGCCTAAAAATATAAAAACACAAAAATACAAAAATACAAAGTTGTTCATGCACTTTGCGAATGAATAAAGAATAAAGATGGAAAATATTGGTAATGCAAATGCTTTCTTTTTTTTCTTGAGAAAATGAAAACTATTATTATTTTTGTTATTTTTAGCTTTCTTTTTCTTCTGTTTCCTGTGTGCATTAGTTTATTTTAGTTGAATTGAGTTTGGAGTTTGGTTTAGTTTGTGAGTGAGGGTGAGTGGGAATGGAAAAAGAACAGTTGCCGGGTTTTCCATTCTTTTTTTTCCTTCCTTTCTTTTGGTTTGGGTTTCTCTCACCGTCGTACAAAAGAAAGAAGGAAAGAAAGAAAGAAAGAAAGAAAGAAAAGAGAGTGAAACTGGGTCTATAATAATTTATTTGACAGGGAGAGCAAGAGAAACTTGAGTTCATTTATTTGCACTTGATTCGATTCCTATCGATTAAATTCCTCGTCTTCTATTTTCTATTTTCTATACTCTTTGTGCATACACACACTTTTTTCCACTTTCTTTTCCTCCACTTTCTCCAGCTTTTGGTCTATGTAGAGTGTAGAATGTGGATATTTTCTATACTTATTTTTCTACATTTTCTTTCCTTGTTTCTTTCTTTCTGTGTGGGCTTTTTGGTCTCGTCTCTCGTCCTCCGAGCCTTACATTTGCGTTTGAGGAATGAGAATTATTTGAAATATGTACGAGAATATGTACATTTTGTACACCCTACATTTTTCATTGTACATTGTCAATACAGTACAACGTACAATGTACAATACACAATACACCATAGACTTGGACTTTCTCTTACTTTCTCTCTTTGTTTTGTAGCTTCTTCTTTCTTTCGTTTGGTTCTGTTTCCGTTTCTATTTTGGATGTTTGGCTGTTTGGATGTTTGGTTGATGTTGATGTTGATGTAACTTGGATTGGATTGGATTGGATCGAATCAAATGTTTGCTTCGCTCTTTCTATTTTTCACGGCGCACTGGAAAGTTGGAAATGCACTGCACTTTTTGAATGGATACAAATAACACTGAGATTTTTTTTTACATTTGGATTCACGTTTAAGTTTGAGTTTGGTGTTCTTCTTGTTCTTGTTCTTTTTCTTGGGCTGCTTCAAAAGTTGAATCGATTCAAATTAAATTAGACAAAGAAAAAGAGGATGCAAGAATGAAAGAATGAAAGAAGAAGGAAATTTTCGGATAGTTTGTCCTTTACCAAAAGAAGAGGGGGCTTTTTTCCTGGGTGTTATTTGTACTTGTATTTTAAAGGTATTGTGTCAGATGCGGGTATTACACAAATATGGAGGAAAAACTATTTAGTTTGGTTTCGTTTGGTTTACTTTCTTTCTTTTTTTCACTTGACGAGTCTCCTTATTTTTACTAGAGTTTGGTTTGGTTTGGTTTGGTTTGGTTTGCCTTGGAGTTTGACGATGAAACTGATGATGAGAATGAAAACGAAAACGACGAGGAAAAGGAAGAAAAAGAGGAGACAAAAAGACTCGGCTTTCTCGACAAGATTCGATGAGAAAAACTGTAGGAAGAATGAGAATCAAGTTCAAGTGAAAGGAAGGTAAAGAGTAAAGAGACTCGCGTGTGATATGATGCTGAATTGAGAATTGAGGATGGTGAACGGTGAGAAACGCTTATGAGAGAAGAAAAGAAAAAGGGAAAAAGTAAAAGGAGTGAGTAAGCGAAACTTTCTTTTCCTTTTTTTTCTCGTACGGAACTGAGTTGAGTTGAGTTGAGCTGAACTGAGCCTGGAGCTCTTTTCCTCTTTTCCTCCTTTCCTCTACGTTTTCCTTCCTTGATACTCCTTTTCACTGTATAAAATATTGTATTATATGTATGGGATCTTTTTTCTCCTTTTCCTCGTTCCTCTGCTCGTGCTCGTGCTAGTTCTTTTCCTATAGTAGTTGTGAGTTCTGAGCCTCACTTTTTCTCTTCTTTTTCTATTTCTATTTCAATGTCTAGCCAATCCAAAAAGAGAGTCCAATGTCTATGTATGTTTTTGTACTTGTCGTTATTTTTAATGTGTTTTCCTTCTTCCTCTTCCTTCTCACGTTACACGTTACACTTTCACTCTATTTTCTATCCTTTATTCTTACACTTACTCGTATTTTCCTACTACTACTGCTATTCGTATTCCTATATTCTTTATGTATTCTATATGTGTGTGTGTACTTTTATTTCTCACTCTCAATCCGTGGCCTCTTCTTCTTCTTGTTCTTCTTCTTGCGTATGAGCCCTGAAAGAGCTAAAAGAGAATATAGAAAAAAAGAAGGAGAAAGTAGACAAACTTACGTCTCGTCCTTAAGTCGCAAGTCGTAAGTCGTAAGATGTAAGACGATCGTCTTATTTTGATATTAACTCGTGAAAATGTCGAGTCTTATAGACCGTTGAGTGTACAATGTAGAGTGTAGAATGTGGAGTGTGGAACACTTTCAACTTTCAACTTGAGTGGCACAATGTATAATATAGAGCATCGAGTGTAATATCCACGTTACACCATCCACTTTTCACCATTCACTGACTGTAGACTGTCGAATGTCGACTCTTCGATGTTCACTGTTCACTGTACACACAAAAACTAAGTCACTTTTTCTTCTTTTAAATTCCTAGGTTTATTTCCAAATTCTAGATTCCGTGTACAATTGACCGGTTAAATTTTTCGATAGTATGATTTTCACTGTGTGGTATTATTATTGTGTTTTTTCTTGTGTATTTTTTAGTTTTATTTACTTTGTGTCTGTAGCTCTGTACCTCTGTGTGTATTTGTGTATAATCTATATTGTAGTTTATTGTATGAAATGGATCAAGTGTGCACTTTCACTCTCTTTCACTCTCTTTTTCTCTCAAAAAAGATGATAGATGATAAATAGATGATGGATCATATCAAAAACAAATATGGGTAATTGATTCAACTTTCAATTTCCTATTTTCAACTTGTTCTTATTATTACCAATCGAAATTGAATTTGAAATTGATCCCCGTGTGTTATCACTTAACTTCTTGTAGTACTTTTAAATTTATAACTGTCACTATTAAACTTCCGTCTAGAATTCAATCGTATCAATCCTCTTTCAAACTTAAATGACACTTTTGACTTTTTACTTTAAATTTCGACTTTGAAAACTTTATTCACTTTTCTTGTGGTCTTACAGAAATGTAGAATTAAAACTTGTCAAGTTTGCCCATTGCCCATACAAAATACAAATCCGTGAATAACAAATGCACAAACTGTTATGTAAATCATATAGATTTTCCATGTGAAAAATTCTGCAAGATGTAAAATATTTTCCTTTATTGTTATTCCAGTACAGTTCTTTTGTTTGAAAACCCCGTCACAATTTTATTTTGTGAAGAAAATGGGGATCTTTTTATCAAGAATCAAGATTGAATGTTGAAGTTGAAAAGGTACACTGAAAATATTGATATTGATATTGATAATTTGAGATTTGGATACTTTGACACGTTGATGTTTTGATGTTTTGGTATTTTGCTACTTTGCTATTTCAGTATTTTGATATTTCGGTATTTTGGTATTTTGATATTTTGAAGAGAGCCAAATGCACACGGTTGTGAACAGGCCGAGAACCTTCGCCGCACTGTGACAGCAGTAGTGCTTTTCCGCGCTTTTCCCTCTCTTCCCTTCTCTCTCATACTCTAATACTCTCATACTCCCTCTCTCTCTCTCTTTTCTCTCTACTCGCTCTATTCCCTCTCTTTTTCCTTTCTGTATCTCTCTTTTTCCTTTTCTCTCCTAGACTCAACAGCACATTATATAAAAATCCCATTTGAACCTTCTCCAGTCTAGAATCTAGAGTCTCCAGTCTGAGTCTACAAGCACATTTTCCCATGGATCTAATACATATAAATAGACCTAAATACATCTCTGTATCTCCATCTCCACCATAGTATCAACATTCAACATACAAACTCCTTTCTCTTGCTCCTCTTTTCTTTTAAGCTTCTTTCTCCCTTTTCCTTTTCCTTCTTCTCCTTCTTCTTGTTCTTGTTCTTCTTTTCTTGCTCGTTTTCTACTCAGAGGATCAAGTGTATCCATCTATATTATCTCTGTCTATGTGTATAATTTGAGGGGTTGTACAATGTACAATGTACAAAATGTACACTGTATACTGTATACTGTACATTTGTAGCTTGTAGCTTGTACTTTGTACTTTTTTCTAGAATTCTAGAATTCTAGAGTAAAAATAGGAGTAGAAAAGATACTACTCACATGTTCAATGTTCAATGAACAAAGTACAAGGTACATGTTTTTGTATGTAGTTTATATTTTATACTTTATACTACTTTGTTTTCCCTCTACGACTTGTTCCTTCATTTTACAGCATTCACATACACAGAATCTAGCATATAGTCACCCCTTTATTATATATTATGTATTATGTACTATATAGAATATAGATGCGTACTTTATCCATGCTTCATTCTTCATGCTGGTAAATAAATGTATATTGTACATTGTACGTTGTTCTATTTGGACTGTAAAAGGGACTGTCGCCCTCTACATACTTCCACATGCATACCAAATCCAAAACCCAAAATACAAACTACAAAGTACAAACGTACTCTACTATGCGTAAATGTTGTAGTGGTGGTGGTGCTGAGCGGAGCGGAGAGCCGGGAGAGTCGTGGAGTACAGTAGAGCACAGTAGGAGAAAGAATTGGGAATGCGCTGCGCCTTTCCAAAATCCTCCCGTCAGCAAATGTGTTGCTCCTGTATTGAGCAGCCAGGGCAAGCCAAGTCAGGCCAAACTGAATGCAGAGAAGGAAGAAGGGACGGGAAAAGCATGTATTATATAATGCGTACATACTGCATACAATATGCAAGACATGGAGAGTACAGAGTAAAGTGTAGCCTTTAGCCATGAATATATTAGTTTTGTGCATATGTCCAATAGTATTACTATATGCTACGTTACATAATATAGATACTACATACTACATACATATTACACATGGATGTACAGAGCAGCTTTTGTGTTTAAAATATGTATAAATTTGTACATTGTACATGTGAGTGTTGCAGTATTACGCAAATGGAGAGAAAAGAGAAAAGAGAAAAGAGAGAGGAGAAAATGTTTCTTCCTCCACTTTTTATTTTTTTATGTACTTTACATTCACTGTGTGTTCTGTGTGCTGTTGTATAATAATATTGTGTACATTCTGCCCATTTCACATATTACATATCATACTTGCACTTGTACTTGCACTTGTACATTGTACATGTATTTTTATAGTTATAGTTTATTCGGCTCGTTTTTTCCTCCCTTTTCCTGTTTCTTCATAGATACGCTCATTTTTAGGAATTGAACGAATTGTGAAATTCCTCTAGCTATCCCCACCCGGCTAAAAAGGGCTTATTATGACTAGAATCGGAGTCAAAATAAGACTTTTTTCGGCGCCAAGTTAAGCCAAA
>JABASP010000260.1:0-63506 GCA_019776565.1 Sminthurinus signatus
ATCCGCCGCGTCGTTTTTTACGTTGAATTGCAACGCAAAAAATCAAGAACTTCAAAACAATATCTTGCAAATCAAAATTCAAAATTTATAAACAAGAACCTTGTGTTTTTTCAAGCAACAGTTTTCAATTTTCCATTCTCTAAGTACAGTGCACTGAAATACTCAAGGCTCAAGGCTCAGGTATTTTAGTGGAGAAAGACAAAATTCCACGGGTTCTCCCATGGAGCACGCAGCGGGCTGTCATAACTCTCAATATTCAATACTAATACCAAAAATACCAATACAAATACAAATAAGAATACGAATAGGAAAATTCAATACTCTAATAATAATAATAATAGTAATCTTATAGAATAAATCCCACAAGTTCAAAAGGGAGTCCACAAATCAGTACGGAGCACAGTGCAGCTTTCGGTTTACCCTATAGTTACCCGAAATTTGACATTAAATAATACATATAACTCCAACCTCCAAACTCCAAAGGTAACCGTGAAAAAGAAAAAGAGTGCTCCATGTAGATTTTATATTGTAGGTATATCAGATTCCTTATATTCCTCTCCCCTCTATATAGTATATATGAAGTATATAGTGTCGACTCATCATGTCATGTGTGTAAACCTCGTCTCAAAATTACCTCATTTAAATTAAATGGCACTCGACAACCCCACTCACACAATGTGGTGAATGGTGAAGAATAAAAAGAATAAAAAAAGAGGGTAAAATCTAAAAAACTTCCAAAAGAATCCAAATCCAAATCCAATGAATTGAGATTCACCACATTTACCATTTTCTGGGAAAAAAGTAAAGTAAAAAAGTTGGGAAAGTTGGAAATCTATACAATATACAAGCTTATAATTATTTCTACATGATTCCAATTCCCAATTTCCAATGGACCATTTTTAAACCATTTTATGTATATGCATGTGTGTAGAGTGTAGAGATATCTAGTGTGTGAGGAGATTTTGAAGGATGAGTTGAACTCATGTTGGCAGAGGAGAGAGATCATCAAGGATTACAAGATGAGTGAAGAGCAGGGGCAGAGACGGAGACAGAAACAGAGGCAGGAGAACTGACACTGAGAGAGAGAGAGAGAGATTTAGTTTTCATTTTCATTTCAAATTTCACTCTCATCTCTCCTTTCCATATAAAGTATAGATACTGGAATCTGGAATCCTATACACATTGCACACAAAGTACAACGTACATGTCCTTCTTTCTTCCTTCCTTCCTTACTAGGATCCGAATTCAAATTCGAATTTGAATCCTCATGCACTAACTCAGTCAGTATGCCAAGTGAAGCCAAGCCAAGCTAAACCATAACACACAGAATACAAACAGAGGCAGCAGACGCAGAGTGAAAAAGTGTGGGAAAGTGAGTCATATGTGTGCACATGGAGCACATTAACGTCATCAATACAGATACAGATACAACCAGTACCATGTGCAATGTGCAGTCTCCTCCAAAAAATCTCCAACTACAACAAGCACTTCTTACTTCTTCATACTCCGATACTACAACTACTGCCACCATTAGCAGCCCAACATTATTATTATCCTCAGATGATGTAACTTGTAAACTTTAAACTCATCTTGAATGTCTTTCACTTTGATGCTCCATGGATCATCCTAATACTCACAACAGTAACAGTAACAGCAACAGCAACAAGACATTTTCTTTATGCCATCTTAATAGAAAATAGAGAAAATCCTTATACATACATACTGTATACAGTATACAGAATACGCAGACAGCAAGAATACTTTCACACTAAATACTAAATATCCAACAATTTCATTCCATTTGTTTGGATTGGACTGGAGATAGATAAAATCACCATCTTCATCTTCACTCTCCACTCTCAACTCTCAAGTCTCAACTCTGAAATCTGAAATGCAAAGACTCAAAAACTCACTTTAGAAAAGTTGTAAAGCTAAATGTAATGCAATCCAATGTAATGTAATGTATAATGTAATGTAATGGAGTGTGTAGTGTGTGATGTAAAATGTCTAATGTCATAGGAGCTGAAAATCCAAGCACCAAACCCCAATCGTCAATTTCAATTCTAATGTCAATGCATAAGACAGCCTACACATGGAACATGGAACATGTAGAATGTAGATACATTCATTGTACAAGTATAAAATATGATACGCTACTCAAATGCATTCAGGACAGAATGGAACAGACCATGTAGAATGCAGAATCTAGAATGAAGATTGTAGATACATTCATTTATGTAGGAGAATTCACAGGAGCAAGCTTTCTCGTCTTCGTTTTCTTTTTACTTGCATGTATTATATAATATATCCAAGTTGTAGACTCTAGAATCTAAAATCCAGAATCCAAAAGGAATACATAGAATGACGATGACATGATGGTTTCATTTAATGTTCTTTGTCAATTGATGTGCTCCATGTTTACATGTATCAGAGTACAGAGTACCGAGACTATGGATATTTGTGCATGTATAATTTATATGTAGATATTTTCCAGCTCTCACCCTACATGTATATGCAAAAGATATGATAATATTAATGACAATGGACAAAGTGAATTTTCCATGCATATTAAGTAACCCTCTCTCACTCTCTCTCCATTTAAAATATACGGGATAAATTCAATACCCATTTAGATTTAGATTTATTTATATTCGTACAAAGTACAAATAACAAATACCAAATATCAAGTATACTAAGAACCAAAAGAACCAAGATTCACAAACACATGTGTGTTGCGTATCAGTATTTCCAATATAATAATATAATTTCTATACTTATTATGTATGGAAAAAACCTGAATATAAATAATAATAATATGCAAGGAAATCTTTCATTTCACTCTAGTTTTTTTATTTTATTTCTTCATTCTCTAATTCTGATTTGGCCCCTGTATTTACGGTGCACAGTTTAGAATTTACATGTACCATTGTACATGTATGTAGATTTTCCATCACTAAAGCTTTTATTCTCCAACCCCCAATCCTATACCCATTACCCATTACACATTCAGATATGCAAATGAGACGCTGAATGTTTTATTCTCGATACGTATATTATTACAACTATTTCTCTGTACATTTTACGGTGTGCAGTGTACAGTGTACAACAATTTACTTGGAGCTTGGAGAAAACCTAACATCAATAAGAATCTATGATATTCTCCACAGTCCTGGTTCAAGTTCCAGCTTCAGTTCCAGTTGTTTTGTGTATTGTATTTTATTGTATTATGTTGTATGAGTTTGGATTTCTGTTCCAGATCCGTTGAATCAATCTGAATTCTGAATCTGAATTGAATTGAATCCAATCCAATGCATCAAAGTTGAATTTGATTACACCTCGATGAAATCATTTGTTTAATACACACCAAATATTAAACACCGAACCATAGAAATGTTATCAAAAAGCATGAAACGACAAGTACAAATCCAAGTACACATGTAACTATAATCTATAGGCAACTTGAGATTGCATCATGAATCGTAAATAAACAAATGATGGAGTAAATGTATGCAAGAAAATTGCCTGGGAAAAACAAACTAACTGAATTGAACCGAGTTGAGTTGAGCGTTGAGCTGAAATTCAAATCAAGTGAAACTAATAATAATAACAAGAAGAACAACAAAAGCACAAAACATCGGCATGTACAGTGCAATTACTACAATTACTCATTCATGATGAAAGGAAACAAAATAAAATAAAATAATAATCCTTCACCTATCTGCATACACATGTACAATGTACACTCTACAATCTAGAATCGACATGTAGGATTGAAGATTGAACAATCATAATCATAATTACCACAGCAACGCATAATCTCTATATATAATACTTCTTTAGACTTTAGACGGAGCAAGAGAAGAATCATAACTCATGTGAGAAAATAAATCATCACATTTAGAGTTTGGAATTTGAAATTCTATATTCTATATTGACAAGATGGAGAAAAGGAGCCAACTTTTCCGTTGCTGCTTCTCGGTCTCGGCTATTTGGTATTTGTATAAAGTTTCTACTTGACACTGCCCTAACAACGTTTTTCTTTTTCTCTTTCTCGGGCTTCCAGTTTCAGCTCATGTACAATGTACAATGTACACTCTGCTGCACTGCAGATTTATTATTGTCATGCATCATGCACCGCTCAACATTTACTCATTCATTTATCGACATGTATATTATATCTTCCCTTGTTTTCTCACCGAATTTGAATATAATATTCATAAAGAATTTGGCTACATTTCCCGTTAATCCGCCCACCCATGTGCAATGTGGATTGTGCATGTATTGTAGAAAATATTCAGTTTAGAAACTGACAATTAATAACATTTTAAAATAATATCAAAATAGTTCAATTGAAAAGCTTTTCTCGAATAAATACTTTTTCCATTTTCACAGAAACTTTCATATAAAAATCCTTTTACCATTTAATGCTCATTACCCATTAAAGAATATAGTCGTGTCCATTAATCTGAAATCCTATACCCACCAAAGCTCCAGTGCTAAAGTTACATGAACATTGAACATGTAGCTTTAGCTTCATAGTCTAGAGTAATAATATTACATTACTTGAGGTGATTTGAGTTTAGACATTTGAATTTGAAATTTAGAATTTAGAGAAAGAGTCAGAGATAAATGTGACTGCTGTACTAGTAGAGTAAGTAAAATAAATAAATACTTGTGTATTTTGTATTTCCTCAAAGGTTCCATGTTAATACATGTGGTTTGTTCTTATATAGATAAATTATAGATACAGGTAAATTGCAGAAAGGAATCCGTGCTGATACAATGTTCAATGTGTGTACAATGGATGGACAAGGTACGTGTACTCATTTACAAATGTACAATGTAGAGATAGGAGTATATAATAATGGCACTGAGAAATTCAGACTGGTTGTTCTCAGTCTGGAAACTTTAAAAGAGTAAATGGTGAATGGTAAATGGTATAAATGCCACACACGCAACCATGAAGAATTAAATATTTTAATTTCCTACAGCAAAATCCGGTCCAGCAAGGAAATCAACAAGAAACAGACACAGATACAACAGCAACAACGCTGAACACTGAACACTCAACATTGAACATTGAACATAAAATGAGAAGAAGAAGCAAAACGGAGACGAATATTATTACCATTAAATCCCATTCCCTCGTTTATCTTTGTGAATAAATAAATAAATAGATTCCAGTTTCTGGACATGCGACATTGTAAGTCCCATTGTAAATTCTACATTGTACATTTTACATACATTGTTTGTGCACAAGCATACACAGGCATATGCATGGACAATGTACAGTTCCACCTTTGTCATCAAATATCAAACTAATACAAAAATCAACGCATGTGTAATGCTTTTACTTCTACTCTGTATTCCTCATTCCTGACGAACTGACATGCAATCACTTTGTTGAAATATTATTTTAGATTTTCTGAATTTCTCAGTTAAAACATCAAACATTTTCCTCCATCATAAATTATTAGACACTGCAAGCCTTTGAATTCCTTGATTTTAGATGTAGATTGTTGATGCGAGCAGAAACTGAGAGCTTTAAATTTTTCACATTTACTGAATGTTACTAGATTTACAATTTTATGACTACGAAATGAATTTCGGCATTTTGAAAAGTACAAAAATAAAGAGAAAAAAACACAAGTGTCTCATTAACCATTAACAAAAATCCGATTTCATTTCGGATTCAGACTCGTACTCGTACTTTTAGAAGAAGAAGAATAGAGGAAAAGACAGAGGATGAAAAATTTCCACGGTTAATGAGAAAATCAACTTGTATATTACGTCTTTGTACAATGTACAATGTACAGTGTACAGTGTACAGTGTACGCATACAGCATAGAAAATAATCTCACGATCCAGTCCAAGAACAAGACAAATGATTTTAATTTGTCAAGTTCAGCGATTCAACGTTCAACTTTCGTTCAGTATTAAGCATTCAACATTCTCGCGGACAACGTGGAAATGGGATTGGAATTGGATGTGGACGTTTGTGCATGTCCATTAAATATGAATGTGTACCTCTACTTCTTAATTTACGACCAACAACAACGAGAAACAAGCAACGACCAAGAGGAAAAGGATGACGAGGATTTTCCCAGTCGTTCATAAGAAGCTCATCTATCATACACTTTTGAAATACTTTTACTCGAGCATACTTTTCAAAATAATAATCACAATCATGATCATAATAATGCAGTCCTTGGAATCCAATTATACACATGTATCTACTTTGTACTTTGTGACTTTGTGCTCAGTGCTCAAGTAACGATTAATAGAAGAACCGAATAGTTTTGTTCCCTCGTCCAGCCATCCTAAATGCACATTGTACATGTAGATTCGTAGCAAATCAACTATCAACTATTAAGTTAAGTTAGTCAGTGTCAGTAGTCAGTACAATGTAAATGGTAAATTGTGCATACGGGAAAAGACAGGCAACGAGGAAAAGAGAGTCATCGAAGATGAGGAATTCAAAATGAGTAAGATATTGGAAGAGTCGGTAATTTCACAAAATGACAGCCACTGACATGTGACGGACAAATGAAAAGAACAAGTGACCATCCGACCAGCGACCAGAGACCAGACAGAGAAACCAGAAGAATGTTGTTGTCATTTGAATTTTGATTGTCTTGTCGCCATCATTTTCTTTCCCTACCCATAACAACTAGATACTTTTGAAACATTACAACACAAAGAAAAGTTACAAGTGCATTTTTCTACATTCAAAATTATTTCATTAGCATTCGAAAAAGATGCGCAACGATCAAAAAGTGTTATAAAAATAATCATCAGAGTTTTCTAGTATTATTCTTGATTTTATTCCAATTTGTCAAAAATGACACAAAACTCCTCCGAGTTCAAACACTCGATTAAAATGATAAAGTACAGATCTTTTTTATGCATAATATTGATATTGATTTTGATTTTAAATTGTAAGTGCTGACAAAACTCTGAAATTGAAATTGATTAAGAATCAAATTTCGCTTGTATAATGTGCATTGTACATTTTAGGGTGTTTAGAATGCACTTTACATTTAAGCTCTCACTCCTTTGCAGCAGTTCTATTCAATTGCTCCTTTACATGTTCATACATGCTTTGTACATGGTAATACATAATAATAATAATAGACAGCAATTTGAACCGAAGGAGGAGAAAAGAGGTAATTGAAATCCAAATCTGAAAAATTGAGCAACTCTCAATTTCGTTCCCAAACCAAACCAAAATAGCTTTACACAAAATATGTATGATAGATAAAAATACATGGTTAAATGGTTCTCCTGTCAAATATCAAAACAAATATACATGTACATCGAGCATTTGTATGTATTTGGTATTTGTACAAAGTATACAAAGTATAATGAAAGTGTGAGGAAAAGGGAAAGAGATGGACTGAAACTGAAACTGGATCTGCATGAACGGCTAAAAATGCATCTCATGAAATATGATATTTTTTTCTACCAACATTTCATTTTACATTTTACATGATGATAGACGATAGACCCACAAGGTCTTTATACTTTATACACTCAGCATTCATCGACTTGTACATATGTAATATGTATATATTGTACATGTTTAATACATGAATTGAGAATTCAGAATTAGCCTTTTAAGTGACTCAACTTTTCCCCTTTTCCCTTTCTACTAACAGAGTGTGTCTTTTCCCTGGGTTAAATACTATTTACTTTTTACTTACTCTGTACAGAATACAAAATACAAGAATCTAGAAATATAATCATCATTACATAAAGTATGGAAAGTATGATGTATTATGTCCCGTTTCATCATATCATGTTGCATAAGCACATGATGAACTGCATATGAATTGAATTCAAGTCTTCAAACAAAAATCCACCTTCCATTTCCACCATCAACGATAACAACAAGACAAGAGACAAGAGACAAAAAGAGCTGGAAAAAGTCCTTTTCCTTTTTTACTCCTTTTCCAAAGAAAAAAGATGGGACATTCACTCATATCATGATGATGATGATGGTAGGTACAAATTAAACATGGAGAGATGAATAGTAATGATAACCTTTATACTTTATAAACTACAGAAAGAAAAACACGGAAAATAAAAAAGAGTTTCCTCAATCCTAAAAAAAACACCTAGTACAAATAATGAAGCTGCACATGAACATCTTCACTTGTACACACGGAAATGTACTCAGTACTCACCCACCCAGGAAAAATAAGATTATCCTGTCCTTCCCTTCTTTGTACCTTTTACATTTCACATGATTTTAAACACACTCCCTCACGTACAAAAGAGCCCAAAGGATAAATAAATCTATATAAAACTAAGTTTGAAATGGAAAGTTGAACTTTCACACGAACAAATTGTGTGTGAATCCAACACTTCTTTCAAGTTTTCAAGACGCACATGTGCTATCGTAATACAATCTTTTAAAAAAAGGATGAGGATGAGAGTGAAAGTGAACCTGTCTCAAGTCTCAACTCTCAAGTCTCAAGGTGAATTCCTTTTTTTTTACTTTTTCAATAAAAATGGATTGATACAAATTTCAAGACAAACTTTGGGTGCTCATTTCTCATATTGCAGATTACAGATTGAAGATTCCAAATGCTGGAGTTTTATCGTCATGTTTATTTATCGAAATAAATTATAGTTAATAATTAAAGATAATGAATTAAAACTACTTGAAATGTCTTGGGTATAAAAAAAGTGGTAATGTGTGTTGAGCATCGAGAGTTCAGATTTGTATGACTCGGTGAAAAGGAAACAAAGACGAGTGATTATAAAACTCTCGTCGGTCGATAGTCGATATAATTTGATTCGAGATTCGACACTTGATCCTGCCTATTGAATGCGGAGTAGTGAATAAACGCGATAGTCAATACGTGCTCTACTATTTATTTACAAATCAATTTCAATACTCAATACTCAATACAATGATACAATACGAAATACGAGTGAGTGAGCAAAAAATGTCCTAATAACGCGTGTCAAGACACATGTGAGCATTAACAAAAACATGCTTCATAAATACTTTTTATTGATAGAGGAAATGTCGCTAGTCATTATAAATGGAGGCATCTTTATCAGGTCCATGTTTATTACGTAGTATTACGTACTCGAGACTCAACATTCAACACTCAAGACTCAAGACTCAAGTCCAATCCCAATCAGAAAAAAATCCAAATCAATGAATCAATTTGATATAAAAAAAATATTGATATCAGCTAACACTGCCTTTGGTCACACTTTGTACTTTGTACACAAGTAAGAGAAAAAAATCAAAATTATTGGGAAAAAAATTCAGGTCGTGTGAGTGACGAGCTTCTTTCTCTTTCTCTTCATAGTATAAGTTCATTTACAATGTACATGTTTATTTTTACTGTAACACTTTTTCCTATGCATGTACTATGTACTTACATGGTATTTCGTACACCATACTTCTTGAGTTCCAGGACAAAAAAACCTAAAAAGATTTGACCCTTTATACTATGTATTTGTGTGTGGAGAAGGGGGATAAGTTTGTGTGAGGAAATTACTCCATGAAAGGCAGTGAGACAGTCAGACAGTCCATGCACTTCCGCATACATATTACTGCATTTCCTACATAAAAAATTGAAAAGGAGCAACAGCGTAACGTACAACTAAAACTGGTACTGGAACCTCAAGTTCCTATACAAATACAAATGTAAATTCAATATGTATTTATTTATAAGGCAGATCACCCAACTATTTCTTTTTTCTTAACTCTATACATAAAAAGACTACATGTAAGTATATACAAAATGTATACATGCATATTGAATTGAAGAGAGAAGGAAAAGGGCCTCAGTCAGACTCCAGTGAGTTAGACCATTCCAAGAACAAAAAAGGGGAAAAAACGAGGGATTGCCTTTTTACTTTTTACCTTTCAGTTCTCTCTCTTCTTCTTTCTGCTCCGTCCCAAAAAACGTATGAAGTATAGAGTATTGGAGGGATATACTGCAGATATATGTCTAAACATGAAACACATATATACACATATATAGGCCAATGTACTTTTAAAAATTCAACATGAATGGTAAATAGACCCGGGCAGTACAAGTACAAGTATTTCATCTGTAGTCTGTAGTAGTAAAAATAGTAGTAGTAAATGGTAGTAGTAATTCTAGGAATCGTAGTACACGCGGACGGAATATAAAAATAAATAAATGTATGTCTACCTTTTAAAAACTCTCACTCTCTTTTTTAATTTTCCCTATTTCGTATTTCCTATTTTCTCGTCTTTAGTATTTAGAATGGCTGTAAGATAAAGATAAGCAAACACATATACATACACACATGTATAGTGTATCTATGCTTACTTTTTATTATTATTATTATTATGTTCATTTCATGACAAGGGCGACGACCATTGGATTGGATTGAATTGGATTGCCAAGATGTGATTTCCATCTGAATATGATAAATCTCTCTCCACATATGTCTGTCGGTCTATCTATCTTTCCCTCTGATCCACGTACAACTACCGAATACCGAATACCAAATACCAACAACCGACCAACTTGAACTATTCACTATTCACCATCTCCCTCTTTTTCTCTTTCACTTTTTTCCCTTTTTTTCTTGAATGAAATTAAAAAGGACAGTGTGATGTGAGGATCCGTGGGAATTTTGCAGGTTCCTAATGTTCACAAAAGGCTCCCTAAAAAACCTCACTGAGGAACAAACACACCAAACATCCAACCAACCATACCATGACGATTTTATATGATACGATAAAATATAAAATACCTATGTCCTCAGCACCTGTCTGAGCTACCCCATACAGAATACATTCTCCCTTGTACCATTCAAAGTCGGAACTAGGAACTATAGGAACTAGGAAGTAGAATTCAAATGCGAGGGTACACGGAACTTACACACACGACATAATAATACCAAATACCCTTAGTAAACCTTAGAGACAGAGAGGGAAAGTACATACTGAAAAACTCCTAAAAATACTGCCAAACAAAATAAATTAAGGGACACAAACATACATACATTGATACTTGAACATGTACAACGTACAAAGTGCATACGGAATTCTGATTGAAATTCGAAGGATCCTTCCCACAAGTCCATAGACGCACACAATACACAATACAAATGGAGAACTTTAAAGCCTGTGGATATTTATTCTATTAGCTCGACACGAACAATAATACTAATATAAAATAAGTCTGTACACTCTGTACACTATAGAAGCCGCCCAGATTGAGAAAGAAAGGAAGGGAAAATCAAAAAGAGAAAGAAGGGAATAAAGAACAAAATTTGTATTCCTTATAAAAAGATTTCATATTTTACGGCAAAAGTCTACAATCTACAATTCATACTGATCATCTATCTTTGTACATTTTGTACGTATTTTTCCATTTTAAGCACATTTTTACTCAATTCCTTCAAAAATGATGGATGATAGATAGATCATGAAGGACGTGTCATGGACATTGCACATATCAAAAAATCACAATCCATAGGCGTATAACACTGAACAAATATGTATATGTAGAAAACTACAAGTAAAATAAAATTATGATTTTGATTGAGTTTGTGATTGTTGATTGTGATTATGACACTGAGAAGAGGATAAAAAAGATGGTGATGATGAAACAGGATGAAAAAGCTTTATATTCTTTATATTATTTCTATTCTATTATTTCTCTTCAAGTGCAGGTCCAACTCAAATTCAACCTCAAACTCAAACTGAAATTTGTATTCGTATTTGAATTCAAATTCAAGCTCAAGTTGTATAAAGTTGGAGGGTCCAATTCAACTCAAGAGGAGTATTGAGTATTTAGTATTCATACTGAGCTGGAATTAGAAATTACACATTGTATGTTTTGTACTACGCCTCAAAACTCAAACTCGGATACAGCTCGTCTGCATATGAAGGAAACTCACACAGCATGAATGCAGTGCTTCGAGTATGTATGAAGAATACACGTGTACGGAATAAGCACATTCAACATTCAGCATTGAAAAAGCAAACGGGGAAGAATATCCAAAAGAAAGGAACGGACAAAGCCCGAAATTCAAATTCAAAACTATTGCATAACCATTACCATGAAACTACTGATGGTCCTACATCCAACATCCTACATCCTACATTTTAAACTCTAAACTCTAGACACTCTTACACAAGACGATTCCGATTCCGATTAGTATGCAAAGCTGTGAGTGAGTGTATGGTGGATGGAGGATGGTGCTTCGTCCTCACACAATAGAGGAATCTGTTTTCATGGAAAAGAAAAATGGACAGCCGCCGTTTGTCACTATTTAAATTATGGTCACCTATAAACTGTACAGTGTACACTTTGTGCATGCATATTCAAGTCTCCCTCTTTCTCTCTCTCTTTTCTTTCTCCATCTCCTGGACATACAATGTACAGAGTACAGAGGAAATTTACATATTAAATGAAACACTCCTCTTTTGAAGCGTGGGATTTCCTCTCTCCTTCTCCTCGCTCTTTTTCTCTTTCAATATTCTCTGCGGCTCAAAATAGGATTGGAAAGAGATTTAGAAATAGACCATTTTCCTTAAGAGCTTTTTACTCTCTCCTTTCATATCTCTTGTATCTTGTATGTGTATCTTGTCCAGTTTTATAAATAATGTTACCACGTAACAAATCAATCAATTCTTATGCTAAAGGTATTATCTACACAAACATCCGCTTGGAAGTTGTAAGTGCATGTGGATTCTGGATTAAGCTGTTAGTTTAATTAATGTATGAAACTAAAGAGCTTTTAATTCCTCCAACTACTTTTATCGGAGCACATTTATTATTTATTGATCTTGGCAAAAAAATCCCTGGGCTGTCAATTCAAAGCTTTACGTGTAATAAAAAATGTGCCATTTTCTTCACTTTTTATCTTTCATCTAGATTCTAGATGGTTTGAAATTAACGAAAGTGAACATAGAAAATTATTATTAAAAATCCATGGAATAAATGTGAATATAGCTTTGATCAAAAGTTAAAACATTTTTATTATGAAATGTTCAATGATATGATATAACATGAAAATGGAATGTAAGTAAAGTGTTTAATGGCTGAACAAGAAAATACATCAAACATCAAATCTGATTATGATGTATTGATTTGTATTTGTATTTTAATTTGAGTTTTCCTCATAGTCATAGTCATAGTACAAATGAAGTAGTGAGTCAAGGAGGAGAGGAAAATGAGAAAAATTGAATAAAAAAGTATAGTGCCTTTAGCTTGTAGCTCGTAGTAAATCTTGAATTGTACAAGTTGTAATAATATTATTATCATGATTTCATCCTTCACGGAATCTTCATCTTTTGAAATGACCAAAACTCATGTAAGTAAAAATATTAAGTAAGTAAAATCCTGACGCTCTTCTTCTCATCTCTACACTCTACACTTTTAGTCATTTATTTTACAAGAGTAAAAGACAGACAGAGTCAGAGTCAGAGTTGGAGTCACAACTAAAGTTTAGAGACTACAGACCAGAGACCAGAGCCCACTTGCCGTCATCATTGCAAAACATAAACGTCCTCGAAAAATCAAATGGACTTTTCTTCTCCTTCTTTTGTTTTTTTCCCTTTCTTGTTTTCTGATTCTGACTCTGATTTTCTACTCTGTTCTCTTCATCTTTATTTTCCTTCATCCTTGTCGGCTTTGGACAATCAGTCAAAGTCACACATCTCAGAGTTTGCCGCAATAAATAATAAATTATTACGTCCACGTCTTATGCACATCTACCTCAACTTACAGTACAGATAATTCTCACATGTGCATACAGTATACTTTATACTTTATACAAAGTACATTGTCTAAAAGTCGACTTATATTCAAAATTTAAACCAAAATAAGCATAGATATACATATAAACATCTATAACTACGTAATACACTAATACACATGTTCACGCGCACAGAAACATGCAATAGGATTACGACACATGGTATTTAACATATTAAAACGAAAATCCTCCTTCATCTACGCTCTACACAGACAAATACAATACATATAAAAATCTACAGCAACTTACACATATTACTTTGGTTGTGTTCAGATTTCAGACTAATTCCACCTACACGAGTAGAAAAAATGTTATGGAACAAGAAAAGCTCTATCTATTATGAACAACTTGTCTATTGTCTACAATCTACAATACAGGGATAAAATATGAAACAAAAGCAAGTATTCCGTATTTAGTATTTAGTATTCTCCAGTAACCAGCAGCCAGTAAATAACTTAAAAGATCTACAATAATCACGTAGATTGAATTACTTTACTTGAATTTTTAGATGGTTGAAAAATAGTTGTTTCATCCTTGCATCATGTTAGACATAAATATACATTATACATTATACATGTATCTATTTTATAGAAGATCCGGCACCGATTTTTAAAAAAATGATGTAAAGAGAAAGAGAGGAAAAAAAGAGATTGACTTTAATTATGCACCACGTCCTAAACGTAAAAGTTTGGTTTGGTTTGGTCGGTAGGGTAAAGGGTAAAAAAGTAAAAAGTAGAAAGAGCATTTTACCCATTTTACTTTTACGACCAACTTTGACATGCCATGACTTGGCTTACAATTAGATTGTTATAGTAGCATCATCATCGTCCTCATCTTCTTCTTCTGTTGTTGTACTGACTACTTTTATGTATTTATATGCAGTGTGCAGGTGAGTTTAAAATGTATCCAAAATCCAAAAGTAACGAGAAAGAGAATGAGAAAAGTCTCTCGCTCTCTTCTGTCTTCTGTCTCATTCTGATTTTATGCCAAAAGCCAACAGCTAAGCTAAGCGTTGCAGTATACAGTATACACTATACAAAATACAGTGTAAATAGTAAATAACTATGACATTTCATGTCACAAAAACTTATTAGACACGTATTAGACACATCATATGTAAAACTGTGTGTGTATGTTGGGCATATGATGGAGCACATTTTAGATTTTACATTTCACATTTTACATCTTTTCCAGTCCTACACACTACAAACATACATGTATTCTTCATATGAATAGAAATGGAGAGCTTTGGTTCGCCTTTGTGCTTGGGAAATTTGGACGGCGCCGGGATTACTTTTATTTCCTTTTCATTTCATTTTGGATGCTTGGTCAGGAGTCATTATTCATGGATACTCTCACTTCTCACTTCTCTCTCATTCTCTCTCTCTCTCTTAACCCACAACTCATGCATGCAATCCAAATCCAAAATCCACATCCAAAGCAATTCATCCAGGATCCAGGAACGAGAATAGTTACAGAGGAAAAGAGTTGAGGATTGAGCAGACGTCTTTTACTACAATGTACCTGTATTTTACTACTACTGATAGTAAAATACACATCTTGCTCATCCCGAAAAAAATCAAGAAAGGACAATGTCCAATGTCCAGCGTCTTTGCCTTTTTCATGGTCATTGTCAGATTTTATATATTTTTTCAATGCTAGACATTGTTTTATCTATTTATCCTATTGACCAAAATATAAAATATCCTATAAAAGTATTCTGTGATAATAAAAGCTATAATAATAGTAATAAACAGCTTGATTTTTGATTCCAAACTCTCAACTCCTCATTCTAAACTCTCAACTAAATAATCTCAAGCATGCCTCTGTCTGTCTGTAGTTTCGACAGTAGACAATAGACAATACACATCTGAACAGAGAGAAACATCTGACTGACAAATTTTTCATTTTAGATATTTTCAAATTTCCTCCCCACAAAGAATCCTTCCGTTGGTCCACATTCTCCGATTCTACGATTCTACATGGTAGGTAATATAATCTACACAATGTACCATGTACAAAGTATATTGTATTTATAGTTTATAGTGTGAACGGTCTAGGATCTAGGATCTGCGATGCGATCCAGTGCTCCTGGAGGGTTTTCTCCAGTCTCCAGACGCCAGCAGCCACTTGAGAGAGTTTATATCATTTTATGTACAGGCTTACATATTTTATTATTGTGACTAGCATCGAGAATCTAGAATACAGAATCTACATGCCTATTAAATACTCGACTATTCATGTTTTAATAGCAATGAGATGAATACAACACAAAGCAATACAAAATACAACGTACAATCTATGGACTGTGCAAGAGCCTTTGGATTTTGGATGATGAAGGAGAGAAAATAACACTAATAGAAACGCTCCTGGTTTTCAATTTATGTGTTGCTTTATAGAGATGTACATTGCGCATTGTACAGTGTACAGGGAACATGAAATGGATTTTCTTCACAGTATATAAATTTAAATATATATCCAGAATCCAGAATCCAGCGTACACCAAGCTATTTGTTTCTGGAAGCACATGTATGAATGTTTATGCTTATTCTTCATTCTGTTACTCGTACACATGAGTAATGAGTATATATAGTAGTCTTAAAGTTTTCCCACAGAAAAAGAGTGTCAGAGTAGATACGTCTAATATTCGATGTGAATTTTTATTAATTACACTCAGGATGAGCCCAGCACGTAGATTAAACACACAACAGAAGAAGAAGAAGAAAAAGAAGAAGAAAAAGAAGAAGAAGAACAACAACAAGAAGAACGTCAGGAACAAATACGTTCATCCTTCATATTCGTGTTCCTTAATGCCTAATGTCTTTGGTAGTGTTTTATGTTTTGTGTTCCTTTACTCTTAAACTTCTTTCCTTCATTAAAATTACAAATAAAGGGAATATTAGAATACTAGAATACATAAGGATTTATTACATCATTTGTTTCACTGTATGCTTTAGATAGTAAATATAATAATAATAATAATACTCTACACTGCACACTTTTTATTTTCTCGTGTAGATTGTAACATTGTAACTAATCCATTAACAATTAATGTTTTTGATACAAAGTCGAGCTGTCCATAAGTACAAGTACATGTGTATGTAGTATGTACAAAGTACAAGGTAAAAAAAATCTATTTACTTTTATGAGATTTTTTTTTCTCCTGTGGCTTCTTTTTCTGACTGAGGGCGACGAAGCGGAAAATCGTAACATACACAAAAACTCATCATATTAAAAGTCAAAGTCATATGATACACACAATTAAATACTTGTACATTGTACATGTAAGAAAAGGAGTGATACACAGTACACAGCACATAGCATAGATAATATACTATTGTAGATACTATGTAGATTAAATTGAAGCAAAAAATGTTGACACTTGATAGTTGATACCCTTTACAAAAAACATGAATAAGAAGAACAAAAAATATTAGGTGTATTCAAAAACGCACACGCACTCTACACCGTACACCCTAAATAATAAAGTATATGCGTGTATTTTGTATTTGTATTTACTAAACGATTGATTTTTTCCCCTTACACAATACACAATAATAAAAATCTCATGGAGGAGATCAAAAAAAAAGAAAGAGTGTGTAACAAAAAATATTCGTCAGGCTCAAATTAACCATTCAATAATTTCACTTGACACACCATCTCTCTCTCTTTCTTTCTCCAATGTTGAGTGTGCATTTGTATATCTGTGTTTTGAATTAGGGAAATATGTGTGTATTTTTTGCACACCTGTTTCCTCACTCAACTACATGGGTAATGGGTAATGCAAAGTCGTATGTAGTCGTCTTCGTAGTAAATAGTGAATAGTAAATGCATACCACAATAAATACTACAGCTCACTTGACTACACTACACTCTATTTGGTTACACGAGGTTTGGTGCTGGACACAGAGAGAGAGAGAGAGAGAGAGAGAGAGAGAGAGAGAGAAACCTAGGCAAAGACACGGGAGTTCATATCCCCTCCAAGTCGAAGAAAAAACAGGCCGTTTTGGAGTTCGGCGCAAAAAATCCATACACACAACACACCACACTCCATACTCAATACTAGACCATAGATCCAAACGGAATAGATAGAAATGTAGTGATTTTTTTCTCCTTGTTTCGTTTTCGTTTTTCTCGTCCTCAATGACATTTCCACACAATACGTATAATTTATGCATACACAAGTATACAAGTATTCATTCATAAGTACGTACATTATACAAACAGTATACAAAATAAGTATGTCTATCAGAAGGATCAAATCAAAGTAAATCAATCGTATCTACTTAGCACTTGCTCATTTCTTTGAGATCTGGAGCATTTTATTATAAATGCAGTAAATGTCACTAACCTTATCCAATCCAAAGTCAATCAGAAATTGGCTTTTCAAGAATTCATGAGCAAATACCAATAACCAATATCAATAAGAACAGCAGCCACTTTTATATCAGATTCTAATCAATCACTTTGATTTTGACTGTAAATTCATGCAACAAACAAATTTGTATCAAGTATGATGAAATCTTGATTTTTATAAAACCTGCACAAGAGTTTTATTATAATAATTGTCAATAGCCTGATGCCTGATTCCTAATACCTGAACGGTTACATTTTACGTGTTTTTTTACCTCCTCCGAGTCATGAACTTTTACCTTTTACCCTTTCAATTTATTCCAAATTCCAATATATCCCAACACTTTATGGTTTTTTCTATTTTCGATTTATGATTTACTCTCATGCTATGTAAAAATTCCTCAACTTGAGCCAAATTCATAAGTGCATGTGCATACGCGTCACGAACTACGTGGAAACAATTACACTAAATAAACAAGTTGTAAAGTGTGTATTGTGTTCGCTATGGATTCAAAGTAAAAATACAAATGCAAGCAGTATATTGTTTTGTTGGTTATTATAGAATGGAACATTGTACGTTGTACGTGGTACGTGCACTAATAAATGTATAATTACGGATTACGGATGAAACCTGAAGTCTTTACATATTTGATTTGAATTTTAAATGGGCTTTAAAAAACTGGAAACTGCATCAGAAACTGCTATAAACTGGTGTTTTATCCTCGTTTTTCCTTTTTACTACCTGACTGACGTGCTGCCAAATTTTTAAGACATCCTCTCATATTTTTTCTTAATTATTGCCATCTCAAATGAAAAACGATTACTACAATAATAATAATAAATACCAGCAAAAGGTGAGAAAACAAGAGGAGGATATTCGAACGTCTTGAACTTTATAGAACTGGAATAAGAAAATTTGAATATTCATATCATATCTAGTATTGTTATTTATGCATCGGTGATCGGTATATGCACCTCCTACTTTATTTTTATTAATACAGAATGCACAATGCACATCCAAATCCTACCCTATCGTAAATTTTGTAACCATCTAAATATTATTCATCCCAGGGTAATCAAATATCCAATATCAAGTATCAAATACCAAATGATTCGGAAAATGAGGAAAAACGTTGAGCCTAATAAATAAATATTAAATATTAAAATGCACAAGTGCAACTGCAGAATGAAATATTTATGAGCTATGAATAAAGTAGGAGGAGAGAGAAAGAAGCAAAGAATTCAACGATCAATGATCAAGTATTAAAAACAAGAAAATGAGGACTGGTTCAATCCTGTAAAAATCCATATAACGTTTAAATATAAATAATACATACATACGTTAACGACGGACGGTTGCTGAATTAGCATCGGCTTCGACATCAAAATCGACATCTACATGGATTTTGGTACATGTTTCATGTACAAGTTTCTCGGCGTGTTTCTGAGAAAACGGCAAAAGAATTGTGATTTGAGATTTGAATTTCATGTATTTATGTATGTTTGACGTATGTGCACAAGTAAAAAAGTATATGCTTTGAAAGTTTTACATGGTAAATCTCATCTTGGGTAAAAACAGGAGTCGGCTACTCATCATCAGTCAGCTTGTTGTTTCCAGCTCAGATCAGCTACATGTTGATTGTACACTGTAGAGTGCACATGTACGTAATCATAAACATATTTACAATGGCATAAAACGGAGAGGTAGAAAAGAGTTGGTAGTGCAATTATAAGAGATGCACCATGTATCTCCTCCTCCTCCTTCTTCTTCTTCTTCTTGTTCTTGGTCTGGGCACAAAGTACAATAAAAGTAGAGGATGGTCTGCGCATACTATACCTACAAATATGAAATAGGAATAGGAATACCGGTTTCGCTGTTCTCTGTTCTTGGCTTATCAGTCTAGAGATGCTGATGTATATTTTTACATATGTACTTAACCACTATATTCAAGATCCAAGATTCAAAACATTCAAAGTACAAGGCTTTTCACTGACTCACTCAAATTCGTCTCTAGTCTTTAGTCTTTTGACTCAGTATTCAATATTCCCCAAACTCCAAACTTCTTTCTCCTCATTTTAAGCATTAGAACCCAACTCTGCTCTAAATATGCTTCCAAAATTTGTAGAGCTTCAATAGTAAAAAAGTAAAGCCTTGTAAAATTGTAACTGCACAACTAAAAGCCTTGAGAAGACAGTCGACAGTAGACTTTAAGTAGAAATATATAGAAATAGACAATTTCATCCAGATATTTTTTACAACCCAGTAACGAGGAACGAGAGACGAGTACAAAGTACAAAGAAAAACGTACATTTTTCAATGTACACTGTATGTGTATTTTGAATTTAGTTTTGCAACTCTCCTCTTTCTTTCTCTCTGGCTTTTGAAGTTTAGTTCATTTTCTTTCTTTCTTTTTTTTCATTTTATCTCTCAAGAAATTCTACTCACACACCAAAACAAACTTATCGTAAATCAAGCTCCTCAAATTTTACACAGCTCGATCTCAAGTCTCTAGACTCGAGAAGCAAGTTCATAAAATTTTTAAATACTCCTTCCATTAATTGCGTATGTGCACTAAATGTTGGGCTCTGTCTACTGTCTACTGTCTAATCCTGATGCTGATACGAATACGAATACAGATACTCCTCAGTCCTCAACAGCACAAACTGCAGAGTACACGAGTACATGGTGGATCTCGTCAATTTGAAATTTGATGACCCATTGATTTATAGACAAAAAATTGCTCTACATTCTAAATGAACCTTGTTCAATCAGCATCTTCTTTAATATCATTTCCCCTCTTATCTTTTAAATGGCCGACAATAGCTGCATAATGCATGTCTCATTTTTTCCCGTTCTACAATATAATCATGTTACTTTTTTGGGTGAATTTTTAAGTGGCTAATTGCACGCTGACTACTAAATACTAAATGCTAAATACTACATACTACATATACACATGTATAAAATGATATAATGAGGAATAAATACAACTCCACTGGCTGACTGACGTCATTTCATGAGCTTTTTGTTTTTCTGCATACTTCAAACTCCGTACTTTATACACAATACTTCATACACAACAAGTATTTCATGACTAGCTTAATTAGTACTCGCGAATTGATTAAAAATGAAAAACACAGAAACAACACACGCCATTCTATTCCATTACAATAAATTTCACGTCTGCCTCAATGTACAATATATCTAATATCTAACATCAAAACTCTAAACTTTAAACTCTAAACGTGTGTGTCTTTAAGAATAAAGAATATTATTTTCCTTGTTTTGTAATGCATATACATATAAATTTTTTTGGATTGAGAAGAAGACGAAGGAAAAGTAGAGAACGAGTATTATATATGCACATTGTACACAATAAAATGTGGATGCATCTACTTAATATCAGTACAATGGCTATCATACAAAATACATAATACATGATAATAAGTAAACGGTACAAAGTACACAAAGTGCAGATCCTCTCAAAGATGTGTCCTTGTTTAATGATAGTTTCAGTTGTGATTGATAGACTGCCAATACGTAGAACAGTAGCAATATCTTTCTTTATCTTTATTTGATCGCAGAAAAAAATTGGGAATCAAACAAATGTATCAATCACTTTGTACAGTGTACACTGTGCAAAGAGTGAAGAGTACAAAGAGTGAAGAGTACAAAGCTTGCGTTTGTGTGTCTAGTGTCTAGATTCTAGCGTCTAGTTCATATTGATATGTTCGATGTTCAATGTTCAATGTTGGTAGTTGGAAGTCTGGAAAAAATGACATTTACTTTGTGACAGGATAAACGAGTTCACAAGGTGATGACGACGAGGATCTATCACAAAGTTGGAGTGATAGCTGTACACTGTTTTCTGTATTCTGTACCTACGCAAAGTGGTGGAACAACTATGTAATTATATTGTCTCATTTCATAAAAGGCTCACAAAAGTCATAAGAGATTGCGCATACATTAAAAGCATAGCTTTGCTCACTCATTCCTAAAATTCTGTTCATCTTCCACCTTTCTACAATTATTCCTTTATTATTCCTGTATTCTTTCTTGTACAAGATACAGGATACATCAAGAATGTAGATTTATTGTAAAACTGGTCAAAAAATTTGGAAATTTGAAAGATACGACGGAGATTCCCCTTCCTGTACAAAATTATCACATTGAGGATTGAGGAACACTGAAAAACTGAATCATGGAATAGATAAAAAAAACCACACTCGTTTCAAGAAAGGACGACAGACGATTTGAATTTTGAATTTGATGACGGGTATGATGATGAAACCAGCAAATAATAATAATAATAATATAATGCATTACCACTGCACTACACAAGAAATGCCGACAGCCCACAGTACCTTTTCCCCTTTACCAACTTTTGTAACTTTTGTTTTGCGGCCAAGTTGGTGAAACAGGTGAAAAAATGAGGAAAACCACAATACTATAATTTCAATAACCAAGTTCATCACATCATCACATTGGCAAAATTTCTACATACATCTAATATGTATCAAATGTACATACATACAGGAGCAAGATAAAATTTTAGCCAAGTTCAAAGCTTATGTAAGTATGATATTTCATGGATTCATTCTTTAAACGTCCACATCGTCATCGGCATCACCATCATTAGGTATAATTTGGAATATTAAATCTGAAATCACCTTTGAAAATCAAAGTGTTTTGTTTTTCCTTTAAAGTCATTTAAAATGTACGTGATCAACAATCTCAAATTTAACTACTCATTTTCCAATCGAGGATCAATACTCCAGACTTGAATTTAACATGATACAAATATATTCATGCCCAATTTTACATGTTTGATTTCTGAGTAAACTACTATATACTGTATTCAGAGATCTATTAGTGTGGGTGTGTTCCTTTTTGGTTAGTTGTGGTATAAATCGAAGGGTTGCTTAAAAATACATACGTCTCAATTTAACATGTAAAACGTACATAGACTTTACTTTGTACAGAGACAAATACATTTTATATAATAAAGTACAGAGATCACAGCCAAAAGTTCTTCAAACATGCAGTTTCTTTACAATATGAAAATTATAGTACATTACATTTTACATTACAAAATCAAAATCATGTACACTGTACAAAGTACGCACACATTGAGAAAAGGGAGTAAAATATTTTGGTACAATAATAAACGTATACGCACAAATTGATGTACAAGGTACAATGTGAAATGTACAGCAAGTAGGAAAATATTCAACTACGGAACCAACCATCGAGTTGGAAGTAAAAGTAAAATTCGACATCGACATTCCCGTCATCGACTGTTGAACTTGCATCAATCTATTGCAACTCTCATCCTCATCCGTACTCTCACTTTCAGTTTGTCTACTGTCTTTACTGTCTTCTACTGCCTGTTCCACACATGCATCAAGTTGGTTGAGAAAACACGAGGAAATTTTCAAATGACTTGACACCGAAAACTATTTCGCAGTGAACAATTACAGTGTGTAAATAGTGAATATACTCGTTCTCGTACTCTACATTTTACATTCTACACACAACATATGTACAACATGCATTATAACATTTCTCAATTTCACTGCCTCTACTTTCTGCATCCGTGTCTTTTCATATACTTAATTAAATGTATCACATACATATGCTAAATATAGAGATTCTTCTATGTACAATGTACATACATTTTGTTGTTTCTCTCTTCTCTCTCAACTTGCAAGTACGTGAATATTTGAGTATTTGAATACTTGAGCATTTGAACATTTTGAACCTGCAACTATATATAATATTGCAATAGAAATAACTATCACTTACTGAAAGGAAAACTTTTCCAAGACGTGAGACACGGAGTGAAAGAACAGGAGAACAGGAGAGAGAGTGAAAAGTCAGAGTCACAGAGGAAAAAAATTCAAGAGGAAGAGAAAAAAAACTGTACTATACTATTCTTTATATAATTCTGTATTTTGTACGTCTCATCCACGTGCGTCTAATAATCTCAAATCACTGCATACTCTAAAAGATAAACAAACAACAGAGTTTGAATGAAGTGTGATGTGTGTGTGTGTGAATATATGCACACAAAATGTTTTTTTTTCTTTTACTTTGAACGTACCATATAACTATACATGTAACTAGGTACTTTTGATGATACTCTGTTTTAAACAAGCAGTTGAACACATCACACATCTTAGACGATACACTAAACATAAAACACACGTACAAATACATATGTTTGTATGTGTGTATAGAGGAATCCCTCTTAACTCTTAACTCTTAACCCTCACATTTATTTAAATATCTGTAATATCTGTATATCAGATGGAGGAAAATAAAAAGGACGCTAGAACAGAGATAGGAATAAAAATTCTTTTTTTTTCTATATAGACACAGACCTCACATGAAATTTCCCAATTTTCCTTATTTATTTGGTACTTGTTGATGTTGGTGATGCGTGTAAGAGAGTTACACGTTGAGTTACACAGGGAACACGAAATGGGATAAATGCACACCATCCTGGCATCGAATCAATCCTTTTTCCCAATTTTCCCAAATGTACATAATACATGAGGTTCATTTACGTACGTGTATTACGTATTTATTTATTTATTTATGTACATAAGTATTACGCACCAAAATGACTCCAAGATGAACTCAACAACTCCACCATTTTTTGGCACCATCAAACTTTTATATCGAATATCGAACCAGTTCAATTTGTAACTCTCCGTATCTACAAATCTACACAATCTTGTACATTTTTCAATGTACATTCTACATGTTTAATATCCTTCATCGTTTATGCCTACAATTTTTATTATCGTTGATATTTAATAATAATTATTGTGTAATATTATGGCATGAATTTTATAGTTTACATTTAAAGAAAATGTTGGAAATATTTTTAGACGGTAAATGTATGCATACTCATACTTTTTGTCTCTACTTCTCTGTCGCACTACACTGTAAAAGCTGACTCTGACTGTGAATCTGAATGTAATATTATTTATTATTCCCACGAATTATAATTTGAACATGACAATGAGACTCGGCGTCAGTGTATAGTGCATGGAGTATAGATGACCATCTGCCGCCTTCAACGTGTACACGTAGAGTCCAAAAATCATCATTATCATCATCCTCGTCAACTTTCCTTTCACTGCTCAACAGGTAATATTCCACATGGAGTAAAAGCTAAAAAAGAAAACGTCCTGCCTTTGACTCCACCATACTTTTTACATATACTTGGAAGTTAAAAGGTATGTCTGTAGCTAATGGTTCTCCTCTTTCCTCGATTAGGAATATAATGTATAATAATCCAAACTATCTACACAATACACAATATATCATTATAGGAAATATGAAATATCCGTCATAAGCTGAATCCTGAGTACTGAACACAAGAAATATCAGAATGTCAGAATAGGAAGAATAATGTAAAAATTACACTCATGTCAATTTTAGTCCATCCTCCTACTCGTCATCACCGTCTGCTCTAACTTCAAACTTGTAATTTCTAACTTTGTCTTTTTCTTTTCCAACTCCTTTATAAAATATAAATGTATTTATACACTACACTCAGGTCTGCCGTCTGGAGGCAGGTAGACATTTATACTTTTCTGTCCTCTTTACTACTTTACTCGTTACTCGTTACTCGAGGCAGAGAAAACTGAAGACTGAACACTTCCATCTATCCATTACACTTCAAAGCCTCAACCCTCAAACTAACATTTGTACTAACGACCTAAGGCTCAAGGCTCAAGGTTCAACTTATACTTGTACGTAAAAGCTTGTTGCATAATTTGTAGGAACAAACCGTTTACGTTTACAGATGGATGTTACAAAGACAAGTGTAACAACAAGGACAAATCATGAATAATAATACAGAGTGCAGAGTCAACAAATACAAATAAGCAATATGTGCTCTTGCATCTTTATTTTATGACAAATACATTTTATTACTAAATACTGAATTTTTATGGAATTATTAAAAATTGAAATCTCCAGACTCCAAACTCCAGAGTTTAAAAAAGTCTCACCATTGTTAGTAAAGGTGTAAGTATAAAAGATTCCTTTTATCAAACGTAAATTTGTACGATTTGTAAACCAAGTACGTAAAAATACGTATGTAGTTTTTATAACATGTTTATTCTGTATTGTGCTTTGTGTAGCAAGTCATAAAAGAATATGATATAAAAAGTTGGTTTGTAGTTTGTACTAAATATTAGAATAATAATATAATAAAAGTTTCCAGCTTGTAAATAGTAAATGGTAAATAGGCAAGTGAAATAAAGAAAGATCAAACACACAGTGTAAAGTGTATACAGTATACGATGAACTTCTCCATGAAGTGATAATAATGATAATAACATTATTATTATTATTATTTCTAGCATCACATCAAAAAGGAGGGACATTTTTCTCTTACTATCCAATAAAGAGAACATCTACAGAATATAAAAATACGAAAATGACTTGACTCTGTCTCATATTCATAACTATAACAATAAATAATCTACCAACAACCACTAACCACCAACTAGTAACTAGTCACCTATATGTACACTACAATCTACACTCTACACATAATCTTCCTTCTAGTTCTAGTTCTCGTCAACCTCTGTCTTTCTCCTTCACATTCACATTTCATCATCACCCAGTCTGCCAGAACCACAGAACAGAACAGAACTGAGCAAAACAAGAAGAGAAAAATGAGCAAGAACAAAAAGGCTGCTAAAGAGGTAAAAGACATGATAACAAAACACCAACGACTCACATTCACATCTCACATCATTTTTATGAACAAGTTCAAGTATACTTACACTTACTATTCTACACTCAGTTTGAATGATAATTATGATTATTATTATCATTGCCTACAATGAGCAAGGAGAAAAAAACACGGCAAATTTAATTACAAGCTTCATCATCATCATCATGATTTATATACTATACGCTCTACGATCTACAACCTACAATCATACATTTTCAAAGTACAAAGTACAAAGTATTTCCAAGCTTTAGCTTCTGAATTCTGAATTCTAAATGCTCCATTTTAAATAATTTGTCTTGAGTCTCGAGTCTCGAGTAGTCTTGAATCTTGAGTCTCCAAACAAGAGAAAAAATGTAGATTCCAAAATTATTGAATAATTCAGCTTCCCGAATTTCCGAAAAGTGGCAAAAATCAAAAATGGTGTAACGTACACAAAGTATTATGTGCATTTTTGAATTACTGTTTAAAGTATTATGCCTGCCGCTACTGTTTTGACTCGAATGCCATATATAGCAGAAAAATGAGATTTTAATGGAGGAGTTTAATGAAAAAGTGGCTACACGTAATGTACATCTGCACACATAATTTCTTCACTTGAATGAACATTACATTACCATTTATGAAGATTTACAAGACGAGAGTATGGAGTTTGGAGTAAAGAGCCGTACCGTCAAAAAAAGAGTAAAACACGTTGATAACGCATAATTATCCAACACAGAGATTTATTATGTATTATGTACTATGTACAATGTACAATGAACGACCGCACAACAGGTCCAAAAGTATTTATTTATTTATTACACACGTTTTTTCACCTCACCAACAAAATGAACAACCAGGATCAACATTAGGACAATCACAAATCACAAACAATCACAATAAAGGATAAAGGATAAAAAGAATAAAAAGAAAAGAAGTTACAGTACAAAGTACAAGATTACCCCTACACATTTTTCTAGGTAGTATTATGCCGACTATAACATCTATCTGTATAACATCTAATAATTGTCATTACTGTTCTCTTCCAAGTTAGTTGATCGTGTACTTTGTACTATACATCTGTAATAATAATAATCGCAACAAACGACTAAATGAACTTTGCTACTTTATTATATCATGATAATAGATAATAGATACATAAATGAAATATGAAATATGATACATCTGACGAAAACAGTATAATGTTTGTATATTGTACTGACGAACGATTCCAGAATATTAAATCAGTTTCATGAAGCCCTTTAAATTTAAGGGAATTCCATTGAATTTTACATACATCCATCGCACAAACTACAAACTACACACACTCAACACTCTTTAAATGTGTAATATCAAAAGAGTTTGGACATGACGTGGTAAAAAATGCTTTTGCCACAAAATAACACAGCCTGTAGTAGATACATGAACAATTTACATCATCATGTACACAGTACACATGTATATAGTGTAAAGTATTTAGTATGTACGCATCATTAGTGAATCAACGGAGAAACGTCTCGTTTGTCCAATGTGAAATAGGTGATTTCAAGGGAAATTTTGAAGGACGCTATCCGTGGATGAGGTATGACTCGGCAAATCTATTACTTTTATTATTATTATTATCATTAGCTGGACTATGATGTGCTGATGGATTATATTTTTCGGATTGTGTAGTAATAGAAACAAACTAAAACAATTAGAATTCTACATGTTTGCTTCTTCTTCTTCATATTCTACATTCACAAGTAGTCGTAGAAGTAGACGTACACGGACAAGATAAGACAAGTCAAGTCAAGACATGACATGATCATAAATATAAGAGTAATCATATTGTATAAAACACACAGAGAAAAATATTCACATTTTATAGTATCAAGTATCAAGTACATAGTAAATACAAGTACAAATACCAATGAAATACTATTTTTTTATAGGAAAAAATTAAAAATCTTCTCTATACAGACTACAGACGTCTAGGTACTAGGTACTAGATACTAGAAACGTAGATGAATGTGGAGGAATAGTTCTTTCATAATCATAATCAGAATCAGAGTCAGAATCATAGTACACGTTTCATTTGTGCGTGTGCTTATTTGTTGTATCCATCTATTGCCACAATAGTGATAAGTGATAAGTAATAAAGGTAGGAGAGAAAACAAATTGCTTGGATTTCTAGTATATTTGAGATTTGAGAGATGATGTGTAACATTTTGAGTTTGGAGTTTGGACCTAAGAGTTTTGAGTTTTGAGTTGATGAATTATGCAGTCTATTAGTTATTAGTATTATGAAGGGCGAGCTAGAAAATCTAACATCTAAAGAATAGAGAGAGAGAGAGGAAAAAAACGATTATTTCATTTCATTTCATTCCATTTTGAATTTTGAACATAGACAAATACGCAGTGATATACATGTACAAATAAGTAATCAGTGTTCACTTTATACTTACATAGGAACATTAATGAAATATGAATCTGCGAGGAGAAGAGGTCAAGATGGGTCACGTCATTTTCCATCATGGCATGCAACACACCAATTATACAACGGCAGAGCAAAGGCAAAGGTAAAAGGTAACACATTTTTTATTAGCCTTTTGTCTTGTCTTTTGTACCTATGTACAAAATGTACACTCCGATCTCAAGCCATCATCATCATTATCATCACCGACAACATTACGATTCAAAGCCAAAACCAAAACCAAAGTCGAATTTGAATCAAATCCAAACTGACAAAGGACAACCAACCAACCAAATTTACTTTACTTTATTGAAGCAAATCGTAAAGGTACACTTTACACTTTATACTAGAGGTGACAGGTGAACTAATGCACAAATCTCAAAGTACATGTACAATGTACAATGTACACATTAAATGTTTTTGAATCATTTAAAATAATGTCTTTTAATATGCACACATAGGACAAAAGTTGTGAATTTACAAATACAAGCAGGTACAAAGTACAAAGTTCTTTGCATAATGATCTATTTTCTATTTCAATGGTTGACTTAATTGTAAATAATCCAAAATGCGGTTGAGTTGCAAAAGGTTACAATAAGCAATAAGTATTTGATAATTTGGCAACGAAATACAGATACTCATTTGACTATGCAAAGTTTTAATTGTGAGTTCTAATGTTATCATGTAACCCACAATAAGATAAATGTAGTATTCCGTAGTCAGAGTACCCGAGATCTGCATTGTTGACTTCACATCATTTATTTATCGGGATGAAAGATAATCTGGTTTCTGGTTTCTGATTTCTGTCAATGCTATATTTATTATTTACTATTTGCTACTCCATATTATTACACATTATTACACACAAACCTTTATTTCACTTGCTCTGTTTTCCAGGATTTTCCTCAAGAAAACTGGAATAATAATGATGATTATATACGATCTGAATCTGATTATCTGATACTGTGTCTACAATCTACAATCTACAATTTTCCTCTTTCATTCCTCTTCTCAAACTAGCTTCATCATAAACTAATTGCTGAAACAAATTTTTTTTTCTCAGAGCATGTGTATCGTAATATCCACAAAAAATCATCGCATTGTCTTGTATAGTATTGTAAGTTGTATTGTATTTCCTCACTTTGTGTTCTTGCATAACTTTTTGATGAAGCTAGCTTCACAAGTTGGAATATTGTACATTTTTTTTGTGAGTTTGGTTAATCACTGACTTTTTGTACAATTTTCTTGCAATGCTCATCTAATGTGATGTATGATGTGTGTATGTATTACATACTTTATATGATAATTCTTTATACTTTATACTTTACTCATGATACATCATTATCTCTGTAGTATGAGTTTTATTATGATGGTGATAATGTATAATGATGTTAATTCTTATTTTACACGTCTTGGCTATTGGATAAAGTGCGGTAATAAGTAATAATAACAAAAATATACGCTCTATAGACCTAGTTCTAGTGCACTTACAAGTTAGTACATTATTATTATTTATTACGCTGATTTATTTTGCCCTACATACAAATCCAAAGTATTTCTTTAAATCATTCTCCATTTGAAGTTGGATTAAGATTCTCCATTACCCATTCACTTTCTTGTACACTGTATACACTGTATGTAAAATGCACATTGTACATGTAAAATGCACATTATGAAAGCAAAACGGAATGAAATGGAATGTTATGGAATAAAATGAAAAAGACAGATACTGTCGATGGAGCTGGGTGAAAAATTGAGCATATAATTCCATATTTCTCTTCTTTTTTGAAACGTGGCCTTCAATGCCCTTCAATTGTACTCTGTTTTTTCCCACACAACACACTATTTTTTCGCATGTGCATTGTTTATAATTCCTAATATTACGTATTATGTCTTATGTATACAGTGTACACATTGAGTGTTCAGTGTTCAGGTATCATAAGTGTGGGTTTTAGCTGGATATTCCAATTAATGCTCAATGCTCATACCTCATACCTCATACACATTAGTGGATAGTAAAAGCATTACTCGAGTCTCAAGTGTTTAAAGCCTGTGAGATGCAGATCAAAGTAAAGTTTCATGCTTCAAAATTACTTCCGGCTACAATTTTCCACCTACTCCTCCTTCTTATTTTCTTTTCTTTTTCTTCTTCAATAAATAATAAATATATTTAGTATCTCCATTCTATCCCTATTAAACTCCAGGGTTTTTCCACAACATGAAAAATTACAATCTATTAACTTGGAAATTATGAATGATATGAGAAAAATGAAATGAATTGAATGGAAAAAATGAAACCACATTTAAAGCATTTAAGTTGTAAGTGTTTGATACAAAACTTGGGGTGGTCGTTCTTCTATATTTCTTGTATCAAAGGTTTTATGTAGGTTATTAATATATGATTATGATATAAGGTGCTTATTTCAATATGCAGTTATGACTTTTCTATTGTATATGCCATATACTATGACCATCTAGATGATGTGCTATATGATATACATGAATGATGTATGATATACTTGGAAAAAGCTAGTACAAAATAAGAAAATTGAAATTGAATTCTTACCCCTTGTCCGTCAGTTCCGGAACACATCTTGCAAGTATAACGACGACCAGTTCCATTCGACAGTGTTGCTTTTCCTTGGTGTGGTGCACTGGACGAAGGCTGTGGAACTACAAGTCCAGCAGATGAAGGTGGAGAGGAGGAGACCGAGGATCCTGAATGATGTGATCGAGGCTGGTACAAGGAGTTTGGTAGATTTGGTGAAGTAGGATCTAAATCTATATTATTAAAAGAAATAACATAAGTAATTCACACCTCAGAGCGGAGAAAGTGAATCATCAAGCACATTTTCTGCTTGACTTTCTCCCCAAAATAACATGTGAGTATTTATGCAAAAGACATCTACAGAAAATTATAGAGCTTTACTATTTCTAGATCCTAAAGACAAGAGTCGGATTTGTAGTTTGTAGTAATACTACAATATATCAGTATCAGTATTTTGAATATGAAACTGGGGAGTTCCGATTGAGTGATTGAACTTTGAGCTAATTATAATCATGTGATTTAAAAACAAACCATACTACTGATTACGTCAATTTTGTACAGAGATCAAAATCGAAAGAAACTTAACTAAAATGCACATACTGCTTTTCCCCTTCATTGACGGAAAAAATCATTTATAAAAAAGCTACATTAAGAGCTTATTCATAAAAAATACATATAAACATGTATAAATAAATGGATAAAAGGTTGATTGATTGAAAATACTCAAAACCCAATCACTAAAATACTTCTACTAAATACTAAAGATATACTGAATTTTTATATTTAATACGAAATACCGCGTAACATGTTATGCTTTGTTTTTATTCTCACAAATCATAAGATTATATTAATGAATTCATGTAATACTACATAATATAACATAACATTCACATGCATATGTTATATATGATACACGATATCATTGTACGAAACAAGAAACCAGAAATGCTCAAAACGTCGCGGTTTTATGTAGCTTTTGATTTTTGTCATGATTCCTTTATTTCGTGTCATGGACTAATGAAGTGTGGTTACCGTTGACACGATTTATTACAATGTACAAAGTACAAAGTATACCTATTTTTGTACGTTACGTCTCAATCTTCAGTGTGGAGATTAAATGCACAACGTACAATGTACAAGTATACACGACATGCTCATCTACAATCTATGATCTACAACATGCCAATATTTTAGTCTGCAGATTTGATAATATGATGATCAATGATCAAACATCACAACTCGTTGAGTCAACTTTTAAAAACTTGCACTATTTCTATATACTTTATTCTGTATGCTTCAAATAATCTGCTTATTATACTGAGATTAGGTATAGACTCTGTTGGAAAATTGGCTCTGAACATTTATACTTCCATTTAAATTCTTTCTAGAATCTAGATTCTAAATCTACTGATACACACTAATGCTAATTCTCTCCCACAAGCCACAACAAAATGTCTGCTTCAATCATAAGCGCAACGACGTAACACACAACATACAAGGCCAGGATTTTATCTCAATTCCCAAAATATGAAATGAAACTAAAATTTACTGAGTTGGTTGGTTACAGACCGAGAATAATCTTGAATCTTGTTCTGAAACTCATGTGTACATATGTATGTGTGGAATGCGAACTGTCAAAATATTTCCCCTAAATGAACTAGTGATATCTCTATTAAACCATACAAAACAATCCATTTTGTATGGTTGATATATTTAAACGCTTGATTAGACTCCAAACAAAATTATATTATATCGTGTGCATTTTTTTATATTAATGCACCCTAACGGTGTGTGTACTTATCTACGAGCAAGATGTTTTCTTTTTGGTTTTTTGCAACATTTCCCGTTGTAATCCGTATCAATAATAATACTAGTTTACAAGTAGTTTAATCCATACTATTTATAATTTTATCGACGGACTAGAGAAAATTTCTACTACAACCTTTCGAGCATATTTCAGAAGTAAAATCTTGTGAGTTTTTCTTCGTATAATTTAAAATTTAAAAGTATACTTTTATAATTTATCATTTATCTTTGTAAATATTTAATAGATAATTTATACCTCTTACAAAAATAAACATAATGAATACTAAAACGGCGACATTTACCTTTCATAGAGTTGTGGTGGTGGTGATCAGGTGAATTTAATTTTCCCTGTAAAAGTAAAAAAAAAGAAAGGAAGAGAAAAATATTAAAACATGTAACTTGGAATAACATGATAGATTATTGTACATGGTAAAACCAAATTTTAATTGAACGAGTTCCTATACATGACCATTGACCATACATAGTCATAGAAATCCTTCAATTAGTGCTTATATCATCACCATTATCATTATCATTACGATTATCATTGTCATTATCACGGCATTCTTTATCCAAGTCCAAGAGCATTTAGTTCCAATGAGGCAATCATTCAATTTACCTGCCAACTTAAGATTTAAAGTTTCCACCGTGTGTACAGTGTACAAAGTAATAAAGTATACATTGTACTAGTACATGCACAATGTACACTGTACACACATAATATTCTTTACATATGGATATGCACACAAAAAGCATCGTTATCTTATACCTTTTACATTATATCCAGTCTCAGTCTCAGTCTCAAAACTCAGTATCAGAATGAGACGCGCATCAGTTTTATATCACCCATTACTACACACTACACACTACACACATTTGCCAAACAGTACAGTATTACATGCACAAAAAAACACACCTACGAGTGCCATAATGATGCATAGTTCCTTTTTAGTTCCTACTGTAACAATAATAGTAATAATAATAATAATAATAATAGTCATAGTAATAATCTATTACTCTTACTTTTACAGCATCTTATGTGTCCATGCATTGTTTTGTTACTATACTCTTAATAGCTAAATGTGTATTCTGTCTCCTGTCTGCTCTGTCTAATGTCTATAAAAGACATCTGTACGTATGATGTAGTATGTATGATGTATAGTATGTGCATGTGTAATTTGTAGCCTTGAACAAAAAACTTTTCTTTGAGGACACGGATGAATGCAAAAGTTATCCTTTATTCTCTATAGCAAACAAAACAGAAGCAGATACAAGCAGCAGCAATGCACAATGAACAGTCAGTGTACACTATTCATCAGCTATATAAATATTATTACTGCATACTGGATATAGCATTGGGAATTGGTAGCTGAGCAGTAAAGTACGAAATACGTAATACGTAATGGCGGTGGTGGATACTTATTACGATTATCATTATTGTTATTATACCCACTGCTATTAGTATATCATTATTCCTATTAATTTATAGGTTACTTTAGTTCCAAATCTGTGCATATGTGAAAGATGTATGTACAATTTGCAATATTTGTCTCCTACCGACCGTCGCTTTTATTATTCATATTATTATTATTACTATTATCTATTTGTTTTTATTCCTTAGTTAGAACAATGGGAATACAGAAGATAGGCAGACAGTCGCAGACAGACAGATCTACAATGACAAGAGCGACAGACAACGACTACACAATTACACTATAGATTCTAAACTCTAAACTCTAAAGCATAGAACTAAGAATATACAATATACATGAACATTCAGGATGATGAGCAAAAGAGACAAGCCAAGGTAATGTTGAAGACTCAAAGGAGACTCAATAAATTTAAGAGTCATTAAAATATCTTTTTTAGGAAGTCAAGTTGGACTGGAAAGAGAAAGAAGAAGAAAGAATGAGAAGACCAAGAAGACCAAGATGACGACGAAGGCGAAGGCGAGCATGAGTTAATTACTATAGATGATTTTATTCATTCACTCATTTATTTATTTATTTATTGATGTAGACAAAAATATGTTCCCATGCTTTTTCAATTCCTCAAGACTCAAGACTCAAGAGCCATTTCAAATCTTGACTAAAATACATCTTCTGTATAACGTACAACGAATAACGAACAGTATGACAAACATTGGATATCTTTCAGATCTTCTATCTTCCATTCCTTTATTTGTACACTGACACTGACAAAAATGATTATGCAGCAGATTGCAAAGTGTGAGTGAAGATTGAAGAGTGAAGAGCGTATGTTTTTAGTATTTAGTATTTGCTATTTAAATAATAACTGATGACGATACAAACTCTAAACTCTAAACTCTCAACAGAACAACATACAAACATAAAAAAAGTTCATAGTCTCAAAAATTTAGTGTAATATTATTATTTAATTTTCCCATATAAATCTCTTCTTCTTCTTTAAACGGAGACGGACAAATAGAAAGATAGATGAGCAAGTTCAAGTCAAAATTTAAACACTATGATTAGCGATCGTAAAAAACGAAGAAGAAGAAAAAAAGAAGTCTTCTGCATTTTCGTTTCGTTTCATTTCATGTCATTTTATGTTCTGTTTTACTGTGAGCCTCCCATCTCATAAGAGGAACTAAGAACTGTATTATGAATTATACAATACAATACAATCCACAAACGATACACACACCACCGGAACATAAAGCATTAAGTATAAATGAAGCGAGAGGTAACAAAATCACCTGTGTGTACTTTTTAATTGTCAGAGTCCACGACGCCTTGGACCTTCTCTTTGTCGATTCAATTAGCTAATTTAACTACAGTTTTATTAACCTGGATCATAACTACACACATAAACAACACCATGTATACACAATACACAACACACAAAACACACGAAGACGGAACATTCATTTTTTCAGACAGACATGTGAGGTTACGTACCATTAAATCATGCTCATGTTAAATGGTAAATAAATATGGTAAATGAAGAAGAAGAAAAAAGAGTAAAGACAAAAGCTGTCAATTGTGCCAATATTATTGATTGACTTTACATTTCCTATCACATTCACACTTGATACTTGATTCTGTTGTATAAAGACGGTTACTGTTATAAGTTATAATATATGTCATATGGAAAATTTTGAGGGTGACCATTCGCATTCATAATCCATCGTGCATTGTGTGTGCTTGGTATGATACTTTATACTTTATTCTGTGAGGATTTTCAACTATTGTAGATTGTAGTAGATTGATTGGATTTTGTATTGAGAATTGAGAATTGGTATTGAGACCGGTTACAAAAGAGCAAAACATCCCATCATCAAACTTGTGAATCATGTCAAATTAAAGGACATTTGGCTCACTCCACACTCCTCACTCGGCAAAGCAGACAACAGATATGAACTCATCAACTCCTCAGTGCGTTGGGAGTTTAGTGTGTTTGAGGAGTACTATAAAACTTTTAGTTTTTGTGTGTGTGTGTGACTTGCTCATGTTGCTTTTTTTGCTAACTTTTAACTTTGTTGAATATTGAATATTGGATGTATTGGACATTGACATTAGAAATTGAAAATTGAATATTCAAAATTCAGTGCACACAGACCAACAGCCAACAGTCGGTAGCAGCAATAGGATACAAAATACAAAGTACTCGTAATATAAAGTAATGTCATGTGAATGTAAATGTGGATGAAAAATTAGTGTGGGCAGGTAAAACACGTGGAAGCCACTTGCTTCCTTTTGCTTGAACAACAAACAACAAATACCAAACGCCAAACACCAAACAACCTGATTGACAGAACCCAGAAATTCTACATCTATGTACAAATATCGTAACTGTGGATTTCATTGCTCAGTTGAACACGGACAAATATATGAATTCTGGCCAACAACCAACAACATCTAACAGCTAACAGTTTAGACAACATTCGACATTCGACACTCGACATTCGACAAAAGGACACATGACAAAACTCTCTTCAAAAATTATTAATTAATCACGCATACAGATTTTCTCCAACTCCTCATTATTCTCATTATTTAAGACAAGATTAATTTGATGCATACATAAAAACAAGAATACACATGCGTTAAATGTTTTCTCTAGTGTGGCAAGTTTTTCGGTAAGTTTATTTATTATTATTATTATTGAGGTTAGTACTAGAACTCTTGACTCAGTTTTATTCACTATTCACTCAATTCTTTTTTTGATTTGTTTACCTCGGAAACACCATAACCGTGCACATAATGACCACCATCAAGAGCATGATGGTTCATCATGGTCGTCATCCAATGCATCAGTTGGTGAGCATTTCCGGATGCATGGTGTTGGTTTTGATGTTGATTCGGATGTTGCTGCTGTTGTTGTTGTCCAGGAGAGGATAAAGGAGGAGGAATATGAAGTCCCTGTTGTTCTTGCTCTTGAAGCTGTTGTTGTTGGTGTTGTTGTTGCTGGTGGTGATGATTATGATTATTATTATGACTGTGACTGTGATTTTGGTTTTGGTTCTGGTTTTGATGTTGATGATGATTCTGATTCTGATGTATATTTGGAGTTGGTGGTGTTTGAGATGGTGAGATACTTCTAGGACTTTGATGATTCACACTAATATTACTAATATTACTATTCGGACTCCCATTCGTCCTTGTCCCATTAACATTGTGATGTTGATTATTGGGTGAACTTGAACTCAAGTGGTGATGGGACTGAGGAGAATGATCATCATTATTGTTGTTATTATGATTATTGGACGAATTATTCTCGTTATTATTATGCTTATTATTATTGTTATTGTTATGATTATTATTATTGCTGTTGTTCGTTGAGGAGGAATTATCCGTATGATTGTGATCAGGGGATAATGATGAGTGAGGTGGAGCGGAGGATGAGTTCCCGCCGCTCGTCCACAAAAAGGCAGTAGCTGCTTTCTGAAAATCATATAATAAAATACCAAAACATTGCCGAGTGAGATTTGAAAGAAAGAATACTGGAATACAGGAATGTATTCTGTATTCCGATTCTCTTCCGATGGTTTTTCTTCCATTTCATCCTTCTTCTACTTCTTTTTCCATGCACCAACTTGAGTTTATCTAGTTTTAGGTCCGTGAGTCATACATGATATTGTGTAGTATAAAATAGTTATTTTGTAGTTTTGGTCTTGTTGCAACGTAGTAGTAGTAGTCATCCTCAATTTCGTATTGTGTATTATGTGATGTATCATAATATCATGTCTCGTCATTATTACTCTGCATTTTCTCCATTTACATTTATTTCCCTTGTGTCTGTATCTGTATCTATATATCTGTATTTGTCTGTGCTCAATTTCCACATACTTATTCCCACTCATACATACAAAGTACATGTCCAATTTCCAAAGTCTACCTATACCAAGGATATTATGATTCAAAATATTTGTAATGGTGATGATACCTGGAAAATGAATCTTGTGTAATACTTTTATACTTTTATTAGAATCTTTGTGCTCATCAAATCGCCTTTAGCTATCCAAAGATTCAAATGATGACTGACGACTGACGACTTTCCATTCAACTCTGGGAGTATCAAGTATGAAGTATAAAGTACGTGATTTGAAAAGTGAGAAATAAAAACCTCATCTAGATACCTGTGAATGTACAGAGCACAACATCAATATCAACATAACAAAACATAACAACGTCCTGCAAAATATGTAGACACCAGTAGACACGTCCATTTATAAATACTCATGTACAATGTACCATGTAGAAAATAGACACTTTAATATTACTGAGGCTCTACGTGATGAACCAATAATAACATACAGAGTACAGAGTACTGAATACTTTAAACAAATGTATTTTTCTGTGCTTGATTCTTGCCTACACATGTGAAGAGTCAGGAGTGAATACCTAAAATAATCAAAATCAGAGTTCCCAAAAACATTTTTCGTTTTTCGATACAGCAGTAAAAGATGGGGTAAAACCGTCAAAATAATTGCTAGATAATAAAAGCCTGTGCAAAAGAGCTCAAGACTCAAGACATGGCAAAAGTAACAACTTTTACCTATGTAGTTTGAAGTATTCTATCACCACATGATTTGATTCTATTCTGTATTCTGTATTTTGTATTCTCCTCCTCCTCACAATCGCACGTACCCTCCAAAATCTTTTTCAAGGATATTCTATTAAATTTCTCAAACTCATTTCTGAATATTTTTATTACTCTGCAATATCCTTTAATCCATTTATCAGTCCTACATGTTTCTATGTTCTATGTACGTTTCCTCCGCAGGGCATCTGTATATGATCTGTAATACGTATGACACATGCACAATCTGGATTGTAGAATGCACAGTGTACAAAACCCAGATCCTTAATACAATTTTTCAAAATCACGTTCCTCACATTGTCATTAGCCATTTGAATTTGAATTTGAATTGGGATTTCATCGCAGTCGTATGTCGTACAAACACTCACATTATACATTATACTTTGTACATTACACATAGATATTTTGTGTTTTGTATTTTGTATCCACAGTCCACAGTCCACTCAAAAGTACCCCTCTCATTTAGCATTTAGCATTTACCATTTAGGCAGTCAACCTGAACTTTTATATTTTGTATGCATAAAATCAAATGGTATCGATAGTGGACAATTCTCGTAAAAATTTACTACATACACACACACATGCATATTCATCGAGTCAACCAAATGGAATGAATAACAAGATGAAATGTACGTTATAAAGTGTACAGTGTACAGGTATGACGACGGATGACGATGGATGGATCAGAATTCAGAATTCAGAATGCAATCAGAAACTCAGTCAAATATTAATCACTCTCTACAAGATTCAAGATTCAAGACTCAAGACTCAAGATTGATAGAGGATTGACATTTAAATTACAGTGTAAAGAAAAATAGGGAAAAAACAGAAGCAAAACTCAAAGACAATCTCTATAATTTTTACTCCAAAATGACTCAAAGATACAAAATACAGAGTACAGAACAGAGAAGAACAGGCACAGAATTGAGAAAATGGAATCAAAATGAAAACACCTGCAACCTGCAAATGGAATAGAAAATAGAAATGATGTGTAAAAATAGTATGCAACGTAGAGAAAGCGAACTTACTTATTATTACTTAAATCTACAGGTACACAATGACGCACATCCATATCATCATCATTTCCTCAAGAGAAAATTACACATCAATTCAAAGGCATAAGACAGAAAAGTCATTGATATGGAAAACACAGAGAATCGACGGACATTTCATACTTTATAGTTCATCATAAAACATTCAACATTCAGCAGCAAATATCTGTGTGTATCATTCGTTACAACTTGACTGGAATGTCATTGGAACTCAAATCTCATGTTTCAATGTACACACTTATGCACTTATGTACATTGCCATTGACATAATATCATAATTTATAATACAGATATAAGAAATGTGCATCACTCTCCATTCTTCAGAATCAATTTTAGACTCGAAATTCTAGATTCTAAATTCTAAATTCTAGACGTCAACTGACAGTTCAAGAGTTTTAGACTTTATCAGCATCTCTCTTTTTCTCTTTCTCTCAAAGGATCATCATCATCAGGAGTTGAAGACGTGAGAAGATTTGAGCAAGTTTTGAAGAATGATAGAGATAGAAATAGAGAGACAGAGAGAGAGTGACAATGAAATCATTGGGTACGGCTTTAAACTTAACCTCTGAAGACTAGCCGTATATAATAATAATAATAATAATACATAATGCAGCATCGTCTTTCGTCAATCATGAAAGTTATATCATAAAACATGGACACAAAGATAGGAGCAACTACCAATAATAATTTGAAATACATAATACATGTAATACTAAAATGTAAGCAATGGGAATAAAAATGGATGGCTTTTCAATTTTCAACTTGTCAAAGTTGAACTTTGAAACTTTCAATCGGATTCTAAATTCCAAATTCCAGATATTAACAACTTGTCAATCGTCTTTACTACTCATTCTGATTACACCAGAACACAACAGCCAACAACGGTAAGAGAGAAGGAACTTGTATTAGTAATTTCTAATCACCTTTTTCTCAACCATTCCAGAAAATTACTAGAATAGAAAATTATGACCAATGAAAGGGAAACCAAATTTATCTCTTACAAATTCAACATTTTTGTCTCATCAAAATAAATTAAAGCTCATGAAAATTAACAAATGGACAAAAGTAAGAAGCTTCAAGTTTCAAAACATCCGCAATCCGTAATCCTTAATCCACAGTTTCTAATTTTTAGCCTTCATCTTTAACCTCACATTCCAATTGATTGGATTAGAAAATCTAAAAAGAATTGCAGAATGATTATATATTGTATAGACAATTCCCATCACCCAATGAGATGATAAACACATGTACACTAAATTAGTATTCAAATCACATTCAACATTCAACATCCAACATCCAACAATTCCAAATAGAATCGTATGACATAATGATTATCGTTTTTCCTATGTATCTTGTATAGTAAATATACTATGTAGTTTGGAGGATGGAAGAGGAAAAAATAATTCCAGGCTGGAATAAAATCAACATGCATAAACATTTCTATTTATATTTATAGAGATCCCCATTGACAATTGATCATTCATGTATAGTAAATATAAATAGTAAATATATTGAATAATATGGACTGTATAAATTTATTCGATCCAAGGACGAACGTACGGAGATAGATACTTCATTCAGCATTCCAAATGCCAAATTCTAATAAGCAATAACAAATTACAAATTACGTTTGGGTGCGTAAACAACACCTCATACTTTGTCTACCATGAACCATCATGAAGAAGTAATAATAAGCAATTGGCAATAGATATAAAAAAAACAACTTCAATCTTCAACATCTATATTGAAAACTGTACACTGAACACTGAACAATCAACAGGTTTATTTTCCATCTATATTTCAATAGATTCTCTAGACTTTAGACTCGAGACACTAGAAATTAGAAGCTAGACATTCCTCATTCACAAGGAACTAACATGCACAATATTTTTCTACAGCCGACGAATGAATGGACAATGCGCAATGGCTAAATGGATAAATTTACATTTTCATTTGTTGAAAAAGAATCAGTGTCAACCGTTCCGTGTTTTGACATTCTGACTTTGGACAACTCTTGTTCTTTGTAATTTGAAAATGTATTGTACTTGTATTTGTATTTGTATTGGTAGTAATATTGATATTGATAAGGTAAAGTACAGTGTACATTTTTCATACAACAGTTACCGAACAGAACAATGTTCACTGCACAGATTTGCATTTCCATTTGCATTTGACGATAACGACAGAAAACAAGTATGATCTTGAGTATTTGCATCTACGTTGTTGTCGTTGTTGTCGTCGTCTCAGTCATAGCCTTTTAACCCACCTGGCAAGTAGCAATCCTTAATGCTCAATGTACAATGTTCAATACTATTTGTTACTTATTACAGAGAGACAATGTTAAACTACTAGGTAAATGCAATATCAATAGTAGAAGGTATATAGAAGAAGATGGAGAGGATCAAGGGAAAGAACAAGTATACAGGAAAACAGATAGTGAAAAACAAGTGATGTGATAGAAAAAAAAATGTGTAGATGGGAAACGTCGTAGACTCACATAATAAGTTATGTATAAAATGTACAATGTACAATGTACAAATGCATAAGATATTATACGATATAAAAGTACTTGTAACTTGTATAAAATGGCCATGGTCATGAAACACAGAAACACAGACATGGATTCATTTAGGCTCAACCATGATTGATCTGATTATAATGACGGCGGTCTCTATTAATCCTGAAGAAGAATCAGAATAAAAACCAGATGTCAGTACATTTCATGTTTCGTGTACATGGAGATTCTAGATTCTAGATTGTAAATGGAAACGTGTTCAAAATCCATAAATGGAAATGAAAAAGTACACAAAATAAAAAAGGTACAAAGTGTAATAAGTCAAAAGATTCAGGATTCAACATCCATGATGATCCATAGTAAAATCAAGACAATTCTTTCATTCTCTTATTCTCATTATTTAATGGACTTTAAACATTTGAAAACTATTATGTATCTACAATACAGTTGAAATGAGTGTAGACATAATACATAATACACAATACAGAATGCAAAGTCCAACCATACATATATGTAATGGCGCAACAATTGTAATGATAAAACTAACATATTCTTCACAAGTAATTATTTCCATTAAACTACTAATTACTTTTAAAACTGTGGAGAGAACTGTCAGGAATCATGAAGAGCTCATTCATTTTGGATCTAGAATCCAGTATCCAGAATCTAGAAACTACAGCCTTCAACTTTCTTCTTTGGATTAAAAAGCATAAAAGCTATTCATAAAAGCACACAAAGTACAAAATATATAATATACAACGCTGCAAAAATATCACCGGCGTAACATAAATTCAACCAACCGAAAATCCCAACTAAACTCCTAACCCCTTTCTCTTTCTCATAAATAATAATTGTAGTAATTCCTTTTGTAACAACTGTATCAAGCTTCATTGTCTTCTTCTATTTGGATTTTGGATATTTATGTGATGTCGATAAAAATATTAGTAAATTCAATCAAATCTAAATGACGGTAATACAAAAGTATCTACAAAAGCAAAAACGTGATGTGATGGAAGAGGGGGGATTTTTTCTTTCTTGAATTCACCGATCCCGATACCGATTCCGATACCAATACCGATTCCCGTTCCAATCCAACGGTACCATAATAATATATTATACATTATATGCATGTGTATTCTTATTCGTATTTGTACTTGTACTTGTGCTGTGTAGGTCCTCTAAAATAGCTACGTGTTGGTCTTGACTCTTGAGTCTTGATATTTTCTTTCTCATCTTGGATCTTGAAAAAAAAAGAAGAAACTTGCTCATGCGTACACGCACTCCCAACGCACATTATAAACCAGAGAACCAGAGAAAACCACCAGAAGAGCCAAGAAGAAGAAGACAAGAAGAGAAAAAGAACAAGTAGATACAAGATACAAGAATACACAAGGCACAAAAGAGAGAGAGTGAGAGAGTGAGAAAAAAAATCCTACGTTCCGAAACATGCATAGTGTAATATTAATAAATACACACTACACACGTGGAGTCAAGTCTACTGAAAACTGAAACTGAATGCAAGTACCATAATAATAAACCGTACACCATCCACCATACAACTTGCAATGTGCATAGGACATATCTATTTTCAGATATTTTTATACTCGATACTCATAGTTCATAGTATGTTTTCTACTTACACATTACACATGTCTATAGAAAGTTCGAGATACAAGATACAAGAATAGGAAACATATCAACATTCAAAATGTCTATACTTTATACTGTATACGCACAACCCTCGAATTCCCATATCATATGCACATACTATACTTTATACACTTTACACACTAACCATTACGCATACCACCACACAGTTGACAAAGTCATAGAAATGATTTAATGTTGAAAGATGAAGAGCTTGAAACTTGATAAATGATATGAAATCTCTATATTCTATATACATAGAAAATGTGTCTAGCCATAAAATATTAACGGCAGCAGTACAATTTTTTTCCCCTTAGTTCTTTCAAGATACACATTTTTCAATAGTCAATACAGTACACAGAATATGTATATAGGCTACAGTAGAACACAGTAGAGTAGAATGGAGTAGAGCAGTAGAGTTGATAGTAGAGTAGAGTACAAAATAGTAAGGAAAGTTGTCAAATTCAAGAAGATGATGGCAAGTAAAAAGAAGTAGTAGAAAGGAAGAAATAAATAAATAAATAAATGTACATCAAAATACACTTTCGTTTCAAATTTTGTTTGCATACTTAATAAAAAAAATAAATAAATAATAATAATAATTATAGTACTGAAATGAATCATCCATATCCGTATCCGAAACCAAAACCGAATTCGGATCCGGAATATCGGACATGTAATATGAACATAAAAGAGAGAAAAATGGTAATATTTCATATAAAAATAAATAAACACCTCAGCATCTGAAAAGAGTAGATTTCTAGGCAGAGTGAAACTTGGTGGAGATGAAGTTGAAGAATTGGTCACGGCGGAAGGTGACTGCGGAGATAGAGTACCACTGGAGGAAGGTGGTAAAACGGAGGCGACTCCAGCCGCATATCCAAGAACACGAAGATCCGTTGGATATAGAAAAGGATGATGGAGACCTGTAGGGCCGGTCCCATTTGACTTCTCTGTCGATAATTCCATCATCTTGAATGTTTTATTTATTTTTAGTAAGGGTTTCAAAAAATCCAGAAACAAAAATCAACTGTACATTCACTTTTACTCTAAGGGCTTCTATTTTTGCCTAAACTTTCAAATTTCATCCAAGTTTGATTTGATTTCAGTTTAAAACCGAAATACAGATATTTCAACTTTTTTTTCACCTGGCGTCTTTAAATTCCAAAATTAATTAATAAACTTATTCATAAGAATGCTCTAGTTTTAATAGTACACTTGAACTTGTCACATAACAGCGGAAGGCCTGTACTTTTCACTAAAGAATTTTGCACAAAAAACTATTTGCATATTCCAAAGTGCACAAAATAATACTTAATTGTAAAACAAACAATAACAGGATTTTAATAGGAATATCAATCCAAGTTTAAATGTTATATTTATATATTTATGTATTCATCGATTTCATTTAAAAATAAGTGAAACGACAGAATTTTTCCACACTTGTTAATTAAACAGCACTTGACATTCTTTCAAGTTTTTGAAGTTTAGTGACATTATTTGGTTCCCTTTGGTTTGGTTGATTAGTATTATATTGTAATTACTTAAAGCTTTGAAATCACAATAAAACTGTATTTATTATAGTTGACAAAATTGCACAAACAATGTACATGTACAATGTAAAATAAACAAAACTTTTCTATATTAGGTTTTTTATGAATGTAAAACTATCCGCAACCACAACAATGTCAAAAAAAATGAAAATTTCCACGACACTTTTTTTAATAACCGGTTGAAATTCTTGAGTGAAGAACAACTGCACAATGCACAATGTACAACTGACTGAGGTTTAATGTTTGAAGTTTGGAACAAACACAAAAAAATGTCACCCAAATGAATGAGAATTCCCTTTTGTTGTAATAATTATTTGAGAGCTACTAACAAACCACGTGGTTTCAACCTGCTCCACGACTCAACTCAAAACTCAACACTCAACACTCGATTCAACACCACAACGCCGTTCTTTTTTTCAGTTTACTATCTCAATCTCACCGTGTCTCTCTCTTTCTCTTGAGATGATCACGGTCTTCACAGAATAATAATAATATTATTACACACCGTTTATAATATAAAATACAAAATACATTTACGTTTCCTTTCTTTGGTTTGGTTTGATATTTGACTGGCTCAACTCTAAACTCTAAACTAAACACTCTCACACTCACACACTCTTCAACTGAAATGAAATGCTCAAGTCTTACAAGTTAGTTTTTTACTTCTTATTTTTTCCCCGTCGTTTGGTGTTTGGTATGACCCAATGAAACAGTATAAAACACAATGTTTTTTTTATATAAGGAGGAATCCTTGACTTGACTCCAGACTCCAGAACTGATACTAACGTTGAACCTCACAAATTTATATACACAAATTCTTTATTTTTACGGTATTTTCAATTTCACATGATTGTCAGTCCTACGGTTGGAACTACTATAAGAATTGGATTTGGATCGAGACGTGGATGTGGAATTCAAATGAAAAATAAACTTTTGCTCCAATGGCAATGAGAATAAATGGATAAATGGACATGCATCAACTTGGAGCTTGTTCCACTGTACTCTTAGAAGTAGAAGTTGAGAAGCTGAGAAGCACAAGTAGTGGTAATAATAATGGTGATGGTATAGTAATCGTAGTCGTACTCGTCGTGGTTGTACTTACTTGTACTTGCACTTGCACTTGTACTTGTAGTTAGTAGGAAGGAGCAAGTATGTATAATTCAATAGGATATTATAAACTATGATGATGATATGGGAGGGAAAAGAATGAAGAGCGAGCCATGTATAAAGTATATAAAGTATAAAGTATAAATGCTTGCAAGAGCTAGACACTATCTTCAACTTGTTCTTGCTCCTTACAACAACAAGAGGAACGGAGAACATTGAGCATTGAAAATTCCCTATCTGTATTCTTACTCTTGCTCTTACGCTGACTCTGGTTCTCTGTATGTATTTCAGCTATGTGTACAGTGCACACTGTACACTGCATACTCTATATATTGTATATTGTATACTTACACTCCACTCTATGATATTCTCTCTGTTGTTCCTTCGTGTCTTCTATCTTTCTGTCTCTGACTCTGGTTCTCTGTTTCTCTTGCTCTCCAGCCACGAGAATTACTTTCAAATAGATAGGGAAGAAAAGAGAAGGCAAACAGTGAAGCTAGCTATATCTGTAGACTGTAGACTTTGGAGTGTAGACTGTAGACTGTAGAGGAGGCAGAAACAGCGTGGAAAAATAATAATACAGGCACTAGGCAGTGGAATGAGAACCAAACCAAAACACATGGAAAAGCAAAAGCAACATTGGCTCAAGACGACTTGGTCTTGGTCTTTTGAGAAGTTACATACACAGAAAATGTGCATATGTTTATATGTATTTAGAATGTACAATGTACAATGTACATGTGTCAGCACTATATATTGAAACTTCTTTTTCTTTTTCTTCTTCATCTCCTGCGTACTTAAACCAAGACACAGAGAAACGCACCATCACACTCACAATGTTACAACGTGTAACGTGTACGAGAGTGAGACTGGAAGAGGGAGAGAAAAAGTACACACCGAATACAGTGTCTCAGACACTGTATTCAGATACATTTTTTTCTCCTCCTTTTTCTCATATACAAATATCGGTAGGGAACTAGTATAGGGCCTCCAAGTAATTACAAGAAAAATTCTGGCGGTTTCTATGACAATCACTACGAAAAAACAAAAAATATCATCGTCTCATATGCATCAATTTTTAGATTTTTAAACAGGCGAAAGGTCACACTTTCTTTTTTTCTTCAATTTTTCAATATAAAATCATTTTAATTTTTACAGACAACCTGTTTCATATTTCATATTTTGAAATTTATAATAATTTCAAAAACTTGTACTATTTCCATGGCAATTCTACTGTACCCTTAATAATATAAAAAAGAATGCACCTGCACTGAAACCGACACTTGCAACTTGCAACGCCCAGTTGGTCCCCTATTATCTACTACAATATAAAATGTTTATGCATGCTTTCCACCTCTTTCTTTGGCATGTTTGTATGTATCAAAGTCTTGAGAAACTTTGTAGCTTCATGTCCATTATGTGCTGAAGACTGTTGAGTGCTCATTCTCTTTCTGTCTCGTTTTCTTTCTATGAGTCGGTCGGATAGTAGGGGAAAAGTACTCTGAAGTCGTGCATACAAGGATTTTTATGTATTGTATGCAGTCTGTGGTCTGTGCAACAAAATGCAGTGTATAATCTATAACTATGTCTGACTCCAGCTCCAGCTCCAGCTCTTTCCAACTCAACCTCACCGAGACGTAACTCCTTCTCCATGATTACACTATACACTGTACTCATATGTGCGTCAGTGTGTTGTATTGTACATATGACTTTACTACTTTTACCTACATATGTCATCAGGATGAAGTATCTATCTACTCCGACTCTGACTCCAGACTGAGACTACATATGTAAGGCTACTCTCTTTCTACCGTATAGCTATGATACAAGTTGCACCACGCAGCTAAAATTTTGATTGCATCTCATTGTACATTGTACATGCTACATGCTGGAGTCCAGGATTCACTACCACCTTTATTTTATTTACATATCACACAGGTAGTTAGTAGTTACAGAGCAACCTATTTGTATTGGTATGACACCGAAAAAGTTGTACAATGTTCAATTCTGTACCTGCATGTACAATGTGCAATGTGCACAGTCCACAGATACTGGTCGAAAATAATGTACCAATTTTTATCACTAATTTTCTATGTATGCATGTATAGTAGAGACACACAGTGTTGTTCTTGTTACTATAGCAACAACTATCAAAAATCAGAAATGCCTTGCTCCTCTTTCCTCTTTCGTCTCCATCTATCAAGATAAAGACTAAAGATAGAAGCTCAAAGCTCAAAGGAGGCTGCACAAGGGAAGGTAACGTACTGTGTAATTTAGTGTGTAGTGTACTTATATTATGAGACTGAATGTGACTGTAAATGTGAAGCCATTAAAATATATCGTACATTCTACTACTACAAACTACACATATTCGTATTGCATCCCACAATGAAGAAAGAAAAGTAGCCTTTGGATCCAGATCTAGAATCTATCGAGTTTTAAAATAAGCTGGAATACATTCAATATACTAACAACCTACACTACTAATATCATCAGTGACAATGGAGAACAAAAATCGTCCTAGAGTAAAGCAGCTCGTTGTTATTGTATTGAATTGTCGTAGTCATAGATACTATGTTGTCCTTTAATGTGTGTATTCAGTGTTCATGGCATTTTGCTCATACACTTGTTTTGTTCAGTAGGTTGAACCTTTGTTCATGAACAGGAACATACATGAGTATTACGTATAATACTGTATGTGTGGTGAAACATTATGCATGATGCTACCTTCACCTCACGCACAGAATGCAACAGGAAAGTGCAGTGCAGTAAATACATAAATACTCAAAACTCATATACTCATTTTAGTTACACTTGTACGTGTACAATAACAAACAAACGCCTTCACTTCACTGCATAAATAAATGTAAAGATGAGTTTTAGTACACATAAAAATTGGTACTCAAAATACGTACTATTTATTACTGTTACTTTAGTAAAAAGTTCAATGCGTATTTTGTAATTTTACTACCATCCTGTAAGTGACTTTAAACTTGAAATGAATTTGTTCATTTACAACAGTCAACAGTCAACAGTACAGGTTCAATAACAACTTTCTATAATATTCTTTTCTTCTTTACTTTTGCCCTATCGATTACCAATGTACAATACAGTACGGATAAAAAAAAATTAAATTTAATCTGAATACAAAATTAGTAAAATCACCAATTTTTTTTAAAATGATGTAAAAGGGTTGTGATTAATTTGTGGAATCAAAAAATCTATTACTTTCTCCGTGCTCATAGTCATCGTTGAGAGTATTAGTGTTTCCAGTTTCCAGTCTCAAGTCTCAAGTCATAATATGATAGGGTAGTAAAACAAACAATACCCTGATAGAACCTGCTCCAGCTCTTTTCTTCCTTCTTCTTTTCTATTCCCTTTTCCATTACTTCTTCCTCTCCTCTCGTATTCATGGAGGAGGAAGGAGTATTAGGCCAAGCAAGGACTGAAAGAGTGGAGCAAGGAGGAACTAAGAAGAACTTAGAAGAACCGAGCAAGATGATGAAAATCTTGTAGTTGACATAAAAATAGTGACCACTACAATAACTATGAAAAGCTTTTTCCTCCCCCTCGCTCTCTGTATCTGTATCTCTCTCTATCTTTGTGACTATTCATATGTTGATATATATTGCTCACTACATGCACAATGTCTTACTAAAAGATCCAGAGTACTCTGTACTTTGTCCTTATATATGTGTAGAAAAAACACACTCAAAAACCATGGATTATTTTCACCCTCAAGTCTGGTTAGAATTTGAAATCTATCAGAATTCAGAACCAAACTATCTTTTTTATCAACTTCCATTTAAACATTTCATACTGTTGAAAATAAAGCTTAAATACTAGTAAAGCTTGATATGAATTCATACATACAATTTTTAAGGAAGGTCATTAAAATTAATATTAAATAAATAAATACAGTGAAATATTGAATTTATTTATTTTTGTGCTAATAATGTATTTTTTTACCACATTTTTTGAGTGTGTACATATATGTGTAATTTTGAAGGAGTGATACAAAGAAGACAAAGACGAAGAAAAAGATAGTAAGAAGTTGGAAGATGGGATCCCTAAAGAAAGAAGAAAGAAAACAAAGTACTTAAACGAAAGTCATAAATTCAGGGGAATAAACATGGATGTGAAGATTGCAGTTTTCCTTTATAGTTATCCTCATCCTGCTCTATTCTCTGTCCCGTCTCTTCTGCACTCTTCTCTCACTGCCTCAACTCTCTGTCACTGCACTGGACTCTAAACCAAGAACCAAGACCAAGAGTATTGCAGTATAAAAGTGGAGATGGAGATGGAGATGGAGACGGGTAAAAGAAAAGAAAATGTGAAAGAAAGAAAATCCAAATCCAAAGTGTATCTGTGTCTCTACACTCTACACGAAGAAGGAGCAAAGAGGAGACAAATAGCTCGAGGATGAGACATGAGGAAAGGAAGAAAGAGAGTGTGTGTTTTTCTCTACACAAGTCTCACAGCTTTGTGTGGAAAGAGAGAGAAATGAAGGCATCTTTATAATTTGTATTGTACTTTTCTTACACTTCTTTCCTCACCACTATTACTACTATCTACTATTATAACTACTGTTGATGCTGATGCTGCTTACTGTTTACTTCTCACTGAGTTCAACACTGTAGAACAAGAGTCACACTTTTCATCATGTTTTATCCTCGCATTCGTACTCGTACTCTTATACCAATAATACTTTATTTCACAGGGGAAAAAACAGTGTAAAGTAATGAGAGGGAATAATTGCCAACTTTTTTCGGATTTATCACCATACACACTTTACACTTTACTCAACCAGGGAATTTTCCAGAGGAAAATTTTATTTTCACTCAAAGAGTTACTTCCTACCATTTCCCATACACAGCATACAACATTAAGTCTATAAATAAGAACATTCATGTATTCATTTTACAGTGTGTAAAAATGTCATTCGCTAGATGCACTTTTTTCCTTTATTTATTTATCAGGAGTTCACTATCAACAAACCGATTAATTTACAGATACACTATAGTCTGAAAGAAAATGTTCTAAGGTAAAAATAATAATAACAATTCATGTTCTGTACATTTTACCCTGTTTGTTCGCCAAGTTTTAAGACAAAAGCATGATGTGTATTTAATTTTTGCTCTCTGTTATTTCTTTTATGCCGTACACATCTGACGGAGAAGGGACTCGATTGTAAAATGTAAGCATCTATTATTATTTATTATTTAGAGAAGTCGTGTATTGTTGAGCTAACTATAGTTTGTAGATGTGAGTATGAAATGTTTGAAAGGTAATAAATAAAAAATATCCTTTCTAGAGACTATAGAGACACTATCGAATATCAGCTATCGGGAAAATAACCTTGTACACTGAACTTATAACTTATATAAGTTTACATATGACGTAAAAAAATGTATCAAAATATATGGACAAGAGACATGCTCGTTGTCTTTTATGCTGTACATGGTACATGATAAATTTAATATCAAAGGGATATCTATAAATATTAAATATAAATATACATGTAAACAAGTTTTATGAAGGTAGTTTGTGGCTTGTATGTTGTAGTTTCACTGGAAAACCCTCACTTTGCTCCTGTATCAAAATCGACAGCAGTGCAACAGTTGAAAAGACAATAAATAAATGATTACAAGAAAGAGGGAAGAAAGAGAGAACGAGAGAGAAATTGAGAGACAGCAAAAGTTACTACTTTCATTTTATAATATAGCAGTTGATAAGCGTATACTTTATACTTTATACACATAATAATATAGATAGATTCATGCATCGTATCATGGAATTCAACTTTAAGTTTTCTCACAATCCAATTCTAATTCCAAGTTCAACTCGGATACTCAAATCTCAATCCAGAAGTTAAATTCACTCTTGGTTTTATAAGAGTGTATAGTTTGTATAATTGAGCATATAATTCATCTAAATCTAAAAGTTATACATAATACTTATTACTTATACAGTGCTTCATAAAATCCACAGATACAGATATAGAGACAGAGTCACAAACAAATTCAATTTGAAATCAAAATCAACTCACTCGTTCACGAGAAGAAAATCAAGTCAAAGTAAAAGAATCATATATAGAGAGAGAGAAGAAGAAAAAAAATTATCGACATGATTGACATTATCTCTACTCTTCTGAGAAAAAACGTCAGATTGTCCATTTAAACGGCTTCATGGATGAGGGAGCGAGTGAAGCTTCTGCCCACTCCAACAATGAGCAGAATCATTATTAACTAATGTAGTTGTACTTGTAGTTTCATTTCTGTTTGTATTTGTATTTGCTCTTCAAAGAGCAGAACAGGCACACAAACATATATAATAATCTGTATTCAAGTTTATAACTCATTTTTGTACTATTCAAAATTTAAAGTGCATATTGATTGGTCTATTAGACTGACTGGACTGACTTTATGAAATAATAATAATAATAGTTGAACTTTATTCAAATACAAATACCAAATACCCAATGCTCAATGCTCAATGCCCAGGTTCAAGATTTATAAATGGGAAAACCTCCCTTTTGCATATCCAAAATTCAAATTCATATTCAAAATGTAACATGCTAATGCGTATTTTGTATTTAGACTTCATATTAATAGTAATAATAATAATGGCAATATCGTCATAATAAAATAGAAAAACTGAACTGAACAAAACAAGGAGAAATAGTTTCACCGCGCCCAACAACAAAATACAATACAATAGAATAGAATAATCACAATACATTAAGTATAAGCACAACTGGTGGATAACTATTTATGAGCATGTTCATCATTTTACACCTGTGTAAAATCCTCTCCACTCTACTCTAAATCTCTAAATGACATTCACATTTTGACATTTGACATTATGGCATAACAAATGACGCCAGCATAAATATAAATAAATACCTAGAGATTTGTTAACCAATAATATTCAAAATGGTTTTTGCCCACACACACCAATAAAAACACCTGTATATTATTAATATTTTGAAAAGTGACGCGAATCGTCAAACAAATCTTCAGGATTATTTTTTTTACAAATATCGATATTTTGATCTGAGAAATGTAAAAGATTTTACAATGGGACTCGAGTACCTTTAATACAAAAATAAGGTTCTAAATGTATTTTCACATTCATAATGATACAAATACCTGAGATTTCCGTAGTTTGAAGTTTTTATTCCTGTAGCTTTGTATGTAAACCACATACAAAATGCATATAATAGATAATGAATCATGAGGAAAAATAGGAAGTGTAGGAAAAATAGATGGATAGATAGAAACAAAACGACATGGAGAAAAGAAAAGCAAGTGGAAAAAAGTATGTGTAATGTTGTACGGCCTGAAGAATGACTCTCGACTTGTATACTCGCAATTTAACTACACTAAATTAGAATAGACAGGAAGATTCTGCGGGTTGGGAGTTGGAAGTTGGAAACGGTAGGACTTTTAACGTGTTTTGCCTGGACAGAAGCCAGAAGAGACCAAGAAGTAGTTTCAGAGACAGTGAGAGACAGAAGGAAGCGTAAGCATAAGAAAATCGTAATACACACAAACAACATTCAATGCGTATGAAAAGAGTCAGCATCGGTAAACGACAGGAACTTTTAAACTTTTGATTCACTCTACACTCTACACTCTACAATCTGCATGAAGCTCATCCTGGTTTCCCCATGTAAATATGCATTATGTATATCAATTTTATGAATGTGTGTGTATTATTTACTATCTATTATCTATTTTCTATGCAGTAGGCTTTGTCTCTCAATGGATTCACTTCACCTCGAGCTTTGAGACTTGAGTCTCGATTCTCGATTCTCAAGTCAAGAAGGAAGGAAAAAAGTCTCGAGTCTTGAGTCTTGAAAAGCTTAAATAAATATACACGCATAAAAAATCCACTCACAACTAACGATGAGTGAAATCAAGTGCAGCAGGGATGCTGAAACAAGTTTCAGTTCCTATTATAAAATTTAATATGCAGATAAATTATGCTCCATCTCATCTTCGGCACCCAACTTTACAGCTAGGAACATTCCTACAAATTTGATAGTATTTCAATTTTGAAATTTTATGAGGACAATCGATATCATTGTTCATTGTTCAGTGTAACAACTTTTATTCCTATTACTTGATGCAAATTTGGATGTATACATTACACAATATTTTGAATTTAGTGCACTGGAGCCATGCAAATGAAGAATGAAGAACCAGAGTGAAAATACCGGAACTCGGTAAAATCCAGTGGAGGTGAACTTCAAATTGAAATTCAATTGTCCACATTCCACACATGTACTCTGCCAATGCTAACGCGACGAGGGATGCAAAAATGCAAAGTAAAGTTCAACTCGAAAGTTTCAACTACTTCCAAAAGCAATGTAAAAACTAGAAAATAGAAATTACACCACGAAAAATACTGAATACTACACACATCAAAACTCGGAGAATGTTTTAAATACAAACGAGACTGTAATCTTTAAACAAATAGTTTTACTCTTGTATTTTTTGTCTCCCTTTAAATATTGTCATGTTCCACGTCTCTTCCGCACATGAACAGAGATGAACGAGATTCTTCCTTCTTCAACCTGAGTCACAACACCAAGTCGAAACTCAAAACTCCAAACTTGCAACATTGAATCGGAATCGGAATCGGAATCGGATGCATACAAATTTTCTTGGCAAGTGATTCACGCACATTATACATTATAAATTAGAAATGTGTGCACACTCCCATATTATTATTACATATTACTCCGTTTACAAATCACCATGGAAATTCTTCTTCATCCTCGTCATTTCAACATGTGTAATGTGTACAGTGTACACTGTACACTGTACACATTTTCATCTACAAATATTTTGTCCCCAAGTAATCACCAGTTTTTATATCTCTGTGTTGAAATTTTACTTGGAAAATCAGAGCCAAAGGCAACATGCAACATGCAATATGTGTGTGTGTTTATTATTTATTTTTTACTATATTTTAACACAAAAATAATGTTCAGGTACAATCTTAAACCATTTTCAGTTTCAAATTGAAATTCATTCACGTATAGAGAGAGACCGAAGAAGAGAGTATATAATAAAATCCAACAAAATGGTACAAAAAAAACCAGAGTAAAGGCAATATTATAAGAGACACCATGTGCCATATGCCGTATTCCACAGACTTTCTATGGAGCTTTATGGAGCTGCATTACTTTAGCTGGAAGTCATTTTTTCATTTTCATTTTCATGGCTACCTTGATCCTGGCTGGATCGTATTTACTCCCTTACTCCATGCTCCTTTCTTTCTTGTACAGGTTTCGTCTACTGTCTACACATTAGAGATTTGAGAGTAAAATTATAAATTATGGCGTATCAAAATCAAACTTGAAAAAAAAAAGCCTCTACGGTACTGTATTTATGAAATCAGTTATGTGTTACTCTCAATGTTCAGTGTTCAATGTTCATGTGCGTAAGTATATACTTGTAAAAACCTGAGCGTAGTGTGTACGTAGATGCAATACATACTATGTATGTATCTAGTATCTAGCTGATGGCAAATATACAATAGATCCCTCATTAAATCAAATTTAATTAAGTAAATGAAGGAGCGTCTGTAGTCTATACGCTACAAGCTTTTTCTGGACCAACAACATCAACAACACTAAACAATAAACAACCATAATACAAATACAAATAGGAATATTATATAATAAACTAACGATAAGTATACATTGTACATGCCTTGCACCTCGTACCTTGTACACTGTACATTGTCTAGTTTGGACGAGACAAGAGGGCTATTCAATGAAAGTGTGTGTGTATAAAAAGAAAAACAATGGTTCAGTACAAAAGGAATACCTCAACGCTCAATGCTCAATGCTCAAAAAGTCAAAGTCAAACGTCTATTCATGTATCTAACAAGTAAGTATATGTAGATAATGGATATAATATAAAATATTACAATAATAAAGTTTGGCTTGATGAAATGAAAATTTACAACAGAGGGACAAGTAAATTCAGATATGCACTACATCTCTGTATTCTGTATTTAGCTTTTGGTTTGACTCTGGAGTGGACTCCATCTACTCCATCAAAATAATCACAATCAGTAATCAACCTTCAACTTCAACTTGAATCACCTCTCCGTCATTCTTAATTCCTCGATCCTCGAGTAAGGCAAATCATCTATATTCTAATATGCTATATCTACATCTTTCAAGCCCACTCTCTTGTTCAATTATAACTTGTACATTGTACATGTTTCATATCGAATGTAATGTCCTAGCTGCAGACTCTTGATTCTTGATTCTTAATATTACACTATATAATCCTAAATCCAAATGTATCTAGGTTTCTACATTCTGCATACAAATCGCTATCAAATCTATATCAAAAGTTAGTCCAGTCCAGTCTTTTGATCCAGTCTTATACAATTTACAAGGGAAACGATGGTATAGTTTGGTATGGTGTATGGTGCAACTTGTGTGCTCACTTTAAACCTTTATCATTTGTAAATTTGAAATGCACTTCTCCTATACACTATACAGTACAAAATATTACTACATGAGTACTGTACAATTATTACTACATTAGTACTGTAAAAAGAAAATGGCAAAAGATAAACAAGTATAATGTTAATAGTACAAAGTACAAAGACAAAATCCAATTATCCTCTCCAATATCAAAAACACAACAAGGATGCTACATTAAGTACAATACGTAATACGTAATAGCACACAGCATATACATGATGAATGATGAATACAATAATACAGGACGGAACGCGATTAAAATTTCACCCACTAACACAAACACAAAACACACCTAACACATGACAAATAGCACCAAGCCATTACTCAGTTACTTAAGATTTGAGATTGGACATCAACGTAGTGATGTAGTGGTAGTCAGCATATTAGATAATACTATTGATTCCATGATGTGATCTGCACAATGTAATAATAATATTAATGGTTACATAATGGTCAAAAGAAATTAAAACAGACAAGACAATGGAGAAACAATGCATGGAGAATTTTACAATAATAATATTAATACTAATAATAATAATACTAATAACGTCAAGCAGAATAGAGATAAGGTATTAAAGATACAGTACCAAATTTTTCCTACCTCCGAGCAAAACATACTGCATAACGCATAACGTAACGCGTATTATGTATTTTAAATCGCTAATCGTTTACCGTCGTAGACTCTAGAAAGAGATGACAAGGGTGAACTATAGACTCTACCAAAGCATAGCAAAAATCAAAGACTGTGAGTTGAACGAATTCCATAAAAAGAAGTCAAAAAGGACAAATTTAGCCTTAAACTACAAACAACAAACAACAGCATCATGTCGTATGTCATATTTTTTGTTACTTTGGCTAGTTTGTCATTTGCTTTGGAGGCAGTTCCTGCTTTACCATTTAACATCATCTTGTCATGTCAATCAATAATTGTCTCTGTGCATCAAAAACTGTTTAACTATATGTATCTTTGTGCACAGCTATTTAATCTTGTCCCACCCTCTCCCTGTGTATTTGCAGTCGTCATAATAAAAAATGACTATTTACAACGTACAAAGGTATTTGTTGACATGGGGAGCAAATTGAAATTAATCAAATCAAATAGCAAATAACAAATCAAATGGATTCATTTCTATTAACTGTAGTATCATTTCAAAGAATCTTGTTCCTTCTATAATGTATAAAGTATCAGCTTCTTTGCGACCGCATGCCCATGATCTTGATCTTTATATTTTATACGTAGTGCAAAAGTATGAATTTTAATTTGAAGATTTGTGCTTGATTTTATCACCTGCTATATGATATGTCTTGCGTCTTGCATTAAATATCAACTGCTTACATATTTACTATTTATGTATACACACTGTGAATTTTGAGTTGTACGACAGTTTTGCAAATTATTGTGTAAGGCCTGATGGCAAACTCCCTGGTTCATATATTATATTATACTTCATCATAATATACATCATAATATATGTTCAATGTTCAAGATGAAAATATCCTACATCATACATCATACAATCAAGTTGTAAGTAAAATAGAGCCACACCTTACTAACCTCAGCCAATATTTCTAACATAGTCATAGAACTTGTGCATAAAGAATGAAGTTTGAAGTATAAAGTATGCCCACACCAAAATATTAGTAGATATAGGTTCCACGTCAAATCATGCTTATACTTTATATTTTATACTAGATGTATGTATGACGTGTTGGTCCCAAATCCAAATCAAAATCAAAATCAAAGTCAAATTATCCTAATGGAAACCAGGAAAACTTCAACTTTAATCTTAACAAGAGCACCACAAGTTAAAAAGACAAGTTGAGTCAAGTCAAGTCAAGTCAAGACAAGACAAGAACATAAACGAATTCACAATAGTAGTAGTAATAGTAATAGCATTAGTAATGATAATGATAATAATAATGTCCGCTAATTATCACAGCACGAACGAACCAAGGAACGTACGTACGTGAATATTTTGTATTTAGTATTTAGCATTTAGTTGGCAACAGATAATAGGTAAACGTTGCCTAGCTAATTGTAATTACGGATTAGCTACCATTAAAACTTCTACACTCGTTATTGTTTTTGTTTCCTTACATCCTTGTTCAAACTGTTCAAACGATATTCGATACTCCCTACAAACTACAAACTCCAAACGGCAGTATTCAACTGTTGAACAAACTTATATAATCAGCAGTCAACTGTCCACAGTCCACGGTGCAGTTTGCACAAGTAAACTAGTAATTTTATTGTATGGAAATTGAACCACAATTTGCATTGCTATAGCTATTTTACTCTATTCTATTTCATGTGTACATGAGCATCATTAACAACTTTGCAATTACTATTATAACAATCATATCGTTTCCAGTTTAAGTTTCCAGGAGCAAAAGTTAAGTACGTATAGCTGCACAATGCACAATGTACAATGTACGAAATTCAGCTGCAAATTTCCAATTCCACCCGATTGTACTTGGTAGTTATCTTGAGAATGTGGTGATCTCATATCTCATACCCATTATTAATAGATAACAATGGAATGGAAATCAGCAGCAGTGCACGCGCACTCCTGATGAAACATTTAATCTTTCAGGAACGCTGGATATCAGAATTTTGCATGGGTGTAAAAATGTATCAACTTTTTCTATATTTGCTCTGTTAGGATTACGAAAGGAACTGTTAGAAAAATGTTTATCAAAATCATCCAAAATATTGAAATTTTATTAAATTATAAATCAAAACTTGAGTGATGTTATAAATCGTAGATTGGTAGATTTTTCTTGTGTATTCTTACTTTGTTGAGGAAAGGAAAAGCAATTTTACATGTTTCATGATGATTGTTTATTGTGTACAAATAAACAAAGCAAACACCAGATTAAACATTTAGCCATTGTAAATTTGTATCGTCTTTCATTCTTTTTTACCCTTCAACCTGTTGCACGAAAAAAATTCATTTCGCAATATCTTTGCCTTTATTGAATATGAATAAATACAAATATGAATGCAAATAGTACAAAACCGCCATTATAAAGTAGTTTTTTTTTCACTTCATACTTTTCATTTATCTATTTGTCCATTAACTATTTACTCTTTATACTTTATACTACACATAAAAGATAAAAGATATTCGGTACTCTGATGTCAATCAAACATCAAACCATTCATATAAATAAAAAGGTGTATGCTATACAGCGAATGTCTTATAGTTTCATCGGAATACCTCCACCACGATGTACAATGTACAATATACAATAAACAAAAATTGCATGTCTTGTGGATTGTGGATGTTTTAATTCAAAAAAAAAATTGCCGCATACAAATTCTGGTCCGACTTAAACGTAAAAGAAGTTGTGAGGCACGAGATCAAAACGAGTGAAAAGCATGCAAAGATTATTTTGTTATTATTGCTATTATTACAAGTTATAAATGAGTTGGAGTCGGCCATTATTTAGGATTTAGGATGGACGTAAAACGATTATGATTACATTTAACATTTAACTCAACACTCTTCATTTTTCCAAAGAATTCCAAAGAATTCCAAGCTCTAAACTCCAAACTTGCAGGAGCAGTTTGTAGTTTGTGTGTGTGTTTGTCGGAGTATAGAAGACATTTTAAATTTTAAATTCAATTGCCTAGTAAATACAATAGAATCATAATAATGTTTCCTTCACGTGAGGATGATGATGGAAAAACATTGGATCAACTCAATTCAACTCGAATCTCAAATCTCAAATCAACTCATTCCATCCAATAAAAATTTTAATACCGCCAAACGCCAAACAGTCTGTACACTGTACATTGTACAGTTGCTTACTGTCGAGTGGATAAAAAAGTTGACCAAGAATGGAGACAACTTTTTTTTTCTCTCTTTTGATTCCATCAACTCAACAAGTCAAAAGCTAAGAAGTCAAGTGAATATCAAAACAAGAATATTTTGTAATTCTACCTCTATCCAGTCATCTCACTGTAGATATGCACAAAGTATTCAGAATTAAGAAGTATACAATGTTTATACTTTATACTGCTTAAAAGTTGTACATTCGTGTACACATGTTGACTAGAGAAAACTTGCATGACACTACAAAATGTAATGAAACTTGTGTGAAAACTCAATCAAAATGAAGACGTTTAACACGAAAAAAATATATACTTTTTCAACATTTTCTTCCTTACATTCAGACTTGAGGCGCATCTCAAATCTCAACACATTTTTCCATGTTCCACGAAACAATCAATCATTAGAAAGATTACGCTTGTAACACGTGAATTATTATAACGCGTACTTATTTTATGCAATTAACAATCGGAAATGTGAAAAATCATACTTGAACAAAAGTAGGCAATAATAACAAACGATGCAGGATACACAGCATACTTTGGAACATATGTAATATGTATGAAAGTTCTAGGACAAAAATAATGTATAAAGTATAAAGATATGGTAGAGCCAACGACTTTGCACTGTGCACGTACATTCCTACACTTGTGTGACATTGGTAAAGATTATTATGGACAAACACTCATTAAAATCACCTATTCCCGTGAAATCATAAAGTATCGCAGCCGACGAAGTAATTAGCTAGTTAATTCTACTGCAAATCACTTTACACATTAAATTACTCTCAAAACATTCATGTGTGTATGTTTTCCGCTCTCCATCTTTAGAAACAAAATAATCAATACTTTAATACTTGCGGCCGCTTCTATTGATTTCTTAAAACTAATGATATAAAAATTAATAACCACAATAATACTTTTTAATATTATACAGGATTAACATCCATAGCTTAATAATAATTAAAATAATAAACACTCATTTAAAAAAATATCTGAAGCTTTATAGAAGCTAGAAATTAGAAATACTGATATTACTGTATGTCTAGTTGACTCTTGAAACATTTTCACTTTTACGACATAAGATATAATATTGTCGAGTGTCACAATATTCCGAGCTCCGAGTTATCTACATTCTACATTTAGAAATCATTGCCCTTTAGCCAAGTCAAACTTTGTAATTGAAGATGAATGAGCAAAAGGATTCATGCAGATGTACGAACACATATATATATAAAATGTATATACTACGATATTTTGTCGATATGTGTTATAGAGAAATGAAAATAACTTTAATACAGATTTTCAACAGTTATCACTTATCACTGTAAACTGCAAGAAAGATCAATCTTCAAGTATTTTATATGTTATATTTATATTATGTGTGTGTGGTGATGTGCCTCCATCAATCGTCCAACTACTACTACATTTAGCAAATAAATGTAAATAGTTATCATTTTTATAATATTATACAGGATTAACATCCATAGCTTAATAATAATTAAAATAATAAACACTCATTTAAAAAAATATCTGAAGCTT
>JABASP010000261.1:0-63417 GCA_019776565.1 Sminthurinus signatus
CTAGCCCTCCTTATTTTAACTTTAATTCAGTTTATTTAACTTTAAGTCAGTGCTTCCCACCATATTTACACGAGTTCTTGTATGTATATACAAGTTCACGAGCCCATGCGCATTCCGCGTAACAGATTGAAAGCATACGCTACACACTACACACTACACACACGTTTGTACTATATATAATATACATCTTTTTACATAGGGTGACATGACATAGCTTAACTTGGTATAAAATAGTATTTGGTCATTGTATGAGGAAAATGGAAGAAAACATTGTCATTTAATAGAGTTTTTACATCTATGACTGTAGACTGTAGACTGTAGACTGTAGAATGGAGAATGGAGAATTGAGAATGGAGACTGTGAACTTATGAGGAGTTTGTGCTGTGTGTCTCAAATTCTCTCCGTTTATTTTTCTCCGCTGGAAAGGATGAAAGAGGAGAAAGAGAGACATGAACATTGAACACTGAACATTGAACATAACAGAGAGCTTGAGGTTAAGCCTAGCTATTTGAACGACACGACGATGGAGAATTGAGAATGAAGATGGAGAATGGAGAAGAGAGAAGAGAGAAGAGAGATGGAGAAGTAGAAGTAGAAATAGGGAGCTTTCCTCTACTACTACATAAGTTCTTGTTCTTTCTCCTCATCGTTTGTATATCTATGGGCCATTTGTCCCCATTTTTATCTGATTTGAGGACTAAAGGAAGGAAGTGTGTGGAATAAAAGCAGTAGGTGTAAGTGTCTCTCTCTCTCCTCTTTCTCTCTCTCTGTACGTTTTCTACATTCTACATGTGAGTAAGTGTGGATGCCTAGCCAATGTTTGAACAGTTTCTTTTTCTTTCCTCTTTACCCTCTCTCTTTCTCTCTCTCTCTCTCTCTGTCTCTTTAGCTCCTTTTGGGTTCTTTGTCGCGTTCATATTATCCATCTTTTATGTAAGTATGTACATTGTACACATGAGTAGGAGTTTGGAGTTGGAGTTGGAATCGGAGTCGGAATACCTACCACATCCACGTATGATCTTTGAGACATTTAACCAGAAAGTGTCTGTCTATCTGTTTATCTGATGGTGGGATCTCATCTCATATTGTCTCATATTACACAAGCTATAAGATATAAGATGTAAGATGTACCACACCACACCAAACCAAAACCATACCCGACATTTTCACATGTATGGAATATGAGAAGGAGGATAACAAGAATCTTTTCCTTTGAGCCGATTTCATTCCTTGTCCCTTGTACTCTATGTATTTTGTATACTCTGTGTGGAATCGGTTCATATTATGAGGTTTCCTTGTTGAATCCGAAAATATGCCGCATGTCCCTATGCTTAGAATAAACGGAAGATGTAGATTGTAGACGGACACTGAAAGAGTAGTTTTTCTTGTACCGTTTACAAACATGCACGTGTCTGTAGTTTGTACCTACGTTCCAATTCATTCTGCAATGTCTATGCCTCAAAGTATTGGGTATCAAAAGGCATTTTGATCCGGATTCCAGATCCACATTCCGGATGTGGATATGTGGAATGTTGAATGTTGAATAAAGCTGCTCACTTTTTTCTTGGTACATATGTTTATATTGTAGATACTTATATGTTATATGTAAAGACTGTTAGTGTCTGTGAGATGGCAAAAAAAGATTTGAGGTCTTTTCTTTCTTTCTTTTTTTCTGGTGTGCCAAAAGAGCTCAGATTATTGCTCGATTACATCTTTTCTTGCTCATGAACTCCAACCTCAAACTCACACTCCAATTCCAGTTCCAACTAGAAACTGAGGACCAAAAACAGAGAATTCTTTCCTTACACTCTCTGCTGTACTTACAAGTGGAGAATCTGAAGGAGAAGGAAAAGGAGAAAGAACGAAAGCGGAGGATAATAGAAGCAAGAAGCACACACACTTACTTTTACAGGTCATTTTACACCTCAGAGATAATCTGCGATTTACTCCTTGAACCTTTCCCTTGGAATATATCCTTTTAGCTTCTTTTACACTAAACTTGAGCTGAAATAAGAATAAGAATACGAATGAAATCCTCGAGTTCCATGTACGCATGTTTGTGGTGGCTTACCATCCAGTTTAACGACAAGTTGTGCTAATTGTTATTACATGTAGAAGAAAAATACTGCAATTATTTTACTTATGTTCAAACTCGAAATTTTACAACGAGTATTTCTGTGCATTTTGTACATTATCGGTCGTCAACTTTCAAAAATAACACGATATACAAGGAATTTTTCCTGTGCCTACATGAACTCTGAGGGATGCGTGTGATCATGGCTATAATATTATTAAAAACACCTTTTTATTTACTTTTTTTAAAGAGACAAGCTTTAAATGTTATATGTATGCTCTGCAAAATGTAGTGTTGTTTTCATTATTGAGTTTTAAGTAGAAAACAACAAATATACATGAAATAAAATCACATACATGTAACATTTAAATTTTAAACCCTTTCTTTACAAAAGTAAATAAAAAGTTGTTTTTAATAATATTATAGCCACGATCAGTGATCACACGCATCCCACGGATATTATAGCTGTGAAAAGTAGTGGAAAATTTAGAATATTAAAAAGGATTGGACGACTAGAGAAAATTATAGATGGATATTCCTTCTTTTATAATTTCCCCTTCTTCGACTCATGTTAGTTTTGGTTCGTGCTCATTCCTGTCTTAGTTGGACGGATGTAATTGGAAATAGTTTTCCTAAAACTTTTCTTGTCAAATTTGTTCGGAATAGTTTTAAGATGGAGAGAAAAGACGAGAAGAGGAGAGAACAGAGATGGAGAGAGAGACAGAGACAGAGGGAGAAAAGGAAAGAACCGGAAAGAATGAAGAAGAAGAAGAAGACTAAGACAAAAGGGGTAGTGTAAATAAATTAGTGAGAGAGAAAATGGTAGATTGTAGATTTTAGATTGTAGGTTTTAGATTGTGTAGATGGTATAGATGAATCAAAATTAAACATTTGGTTGGGAGGCAAGAGGGAGTAATAATGATGGGATTTTTCTCATTGTTTTTACGGTGATTTGGACATTTTATTCCTTGAAAAAGAGGATATTACGCCTTTGAATTTGACTTTGACTTTGACTCGGAAAGTAATACATCCAAAATCCAAACTATCCCAATGTTTGGATTTTGGATATGTGGGTGCGTTTCCAGTCTCAAGTCTAAAGTCTCTTGTTCATATGTCACACACATTCGTTATTCGTAGCAGTATCGGTATCCGCATCACACATGTACAATGTACAATGTACACATTAGATAGGCTTGGAATAGATTCTAAAATTCCAGTTCCAGTACTTTATACTCTTTAGCGTTTATCCTGCATCTCATATTGTACAGTAGAACAGAGGAGAGAAGAGGAATAGGTTACAACATTTCCATGGCTGATTAGCAAGTGATGCAGAAGTCGACAGAGGGAAAATGAGAATAAGGGAAGAACACGTATATATATAGATAGAGATAGTCAATGCTCCACTTTACCGCTACTCAACCAGTTTTCCAGTTCCAGTTCTAGTGTGAGATGTGTGAGATGTGAGGTGTTGATGCTGCGAGGATGATGATGATAATGATGATGATGACGATGAGAAGTCATGCAACTTTGCTTTCAACTTTCTTCAATAAACTCATTCTCACTCTCACTTTTCTCCAGCTCCAGTGCCAGTGGGATGATCGCTGTTCTTTTCCTTCTTCTCCTTTTTCTTCTTGTTCTTTATCTTCATCTTCTCCTTTTTCTTCTTGTTCTTTATCTTCATCTTTCCCTTTTCACTCACTCACTTTTACACTCCATCTTTAATGTTATAATGTGCCTGTGTGACTATGAGTGCATAATACATATACAAAAACGTACAGAAACCAACTCTCATCCACTCTAGAAAACTTTTCCATGCCAATTTCCACTTGTCTTCAAGTCCTCAACGCTCAACGCTCAAAGCTCAATGCCAATGTAATCATTATTATTTTGATTTGTCCTAATAAATTACACAGCTCACTTTCTGTCATCATATCATAATATAATGCCATTATTATTTTGTTTCTTTTCTTTCCCTATAAATGGTACGTAAACTGTAATAATAACATTTTTATAGCTTTCTTCACATTTTATTACACAGTTGGAACATTTTTTTTTTACATTTTTTTAGCAATAATAATAAGTAATAAAGATAATATCATCAAAAATCAAAAATCAAAACTAGTAAAAAGTGAAGAAATCTGTGCAAAAAAAGGTGATAGCTGAATCATGAAACGTTTGGGATTTTCCACAGTCTGTTATACATCATACAAAATACATCATCAAATCATACATGTGTTGTGTGTAAAAAAAAAGAAGAAAGAAGAAAAGTGGATCATCTGGTGGATATAATAGAGTAAAGTTGAGTTGAGTTGAGTTGAGCTGAGTTGAGTGGAGAGTCAAGGGTAAAGGAGAGTTAGTGGAGGAAAGTTTAGTCTTAAGCACATTGACGATCGACGTCTCCAGTCTCCAGTCTACATTCTGCATTCTACATTCTACATACATCCACAATCCACATCCACACAACAGTTGGAAGTTGAAAGTTGGGCGTTAGAGATAGGAACGGATCGGATCGGAACAGAGGAAAGAAGACGGGAAAGGTGAAGAGAGAAAATTGAGGAAAAGTCATGGTGATGGACTGACTGGATCGGGATAGGGAAATAAAGAGAAGGAGGGAAAAAACTTGGAGGGAGAACTGTTCTGTTCCTCGGTGGTGTTAGTGTTGAATGAAGAAATGGGGAGGCAGTGGCAGAGGCAGAGACAGAGACAGAAAGAGAAACAGAGAGAAAGAATAAGAATTTTCCTGTCGATTTCATTCTTCCATTCTTTTTTTCCTATTGAGCTTGAGCGTGTCTCTCTAGAGACTTCTTACTCCTCGTCCTCCTCGTACTTCTCTCATATGTGTACCTGCAATACTCGTCTTCATCCTGAGGCATATATTGACTTTTAAAAGTGTTCCTTATTGACTCCGCTTGACTCAGCAACCAGCAACCAAGAACCAAGAACCGGCAACCAACCAAGAAACGACGAGGTACTGCCTGTCATCCAAATCCAAATCCAAATTCAACATACATTTTTACTTTCATGCACGTAGTCACAATATACACAGTTCACAGCTCGCAGCTCGTAGCTCGCAGTTTGCAGTTTACAGTTACTGAGACTCAACTCTTTTTCCATGTGTGTTTTTGATGCCTCATGCTCAGTCCAAACTCCGGACGCTTTCCTTCTTTTATACTCAACATTCAACATTTACGTCACCTTTTCACATAGTAAAATAGAAAATAGACAACAGACAACAGAACAGAACAGGGAACAGACAAGAGGACATCAACTGTATAAACCTTTAACTTTTCTATATCCACTTTCCCAACTTCCCAACGGCAAAGATACAAGGAGGGGAAATAGGGGAAGAAAACATAAAGGCCAACTTTTACATTGATATTTGGTGTACAGAGTACAGAGTATACTTGTTTATGCAAGTTTATTTATTTCACCTGGTTCTAGTTTCTAGTTCTCTAGACTTTCTTCTTCTAGAGAAAGAAAACATACTTTTCCCCCTACTTCCTTTCTTCTTCTTTTTGAGGCTTCCTGTTCCTGGTTTCTCTGTCCCATAAAAATCTATGTAATCTGTCCACCCTCCACCACAAACCTTTCTCTCATGTTTAGTGATATTTATTTATTTATTCACTTTATTAACGTGTTAAAAACATGGGCCGACCGAAGTCATCCGTACAAAAGACGGTTCTCCCCCCACGGAACACGACTTAGAGCTACTTAAAAATTAATTAATGTAAAAAACAGAAAGAAACAGAAAATTTTGAAAAAGAGTAAAGAGAAAAGGCCAGATTGAACAAAAGAAAAGTTAGGAAAAACTAAAACTAGTAGTAATGTTGGCATCTGGAGTTTGTGGGAGGGGCGAATGCACCCACGGCCAAAAATCCCAAAACCCCCCTTAGCCATGAGTAACTCGCCCCCTGCACTAACTCCAAGTGCCAAGTATATTAAAAAAAACAACAAAAAACACGAGACTTAAGTAGAAACGAAATCATTGTTTCGTTTATTAATGAGAAATTGATTTAGAAGATTGGAAATTTTTCAAGGGACAAATCGACTTCCTTCAAACTATTGTCAAAGGTATTCCAAAAAAGAATAGCTTGGTACACGCAACTTTTAGTAAAAAACTGAGTTTTATGGGTAGGAATAATAAGGTCACAGGTTCTATTTGAGTTACCAGAAGAAAAACAAATACAAATTTCTTCGACACTTTTGCCATTTACAGCTTTAAAGGCAAAAATGCCATAAAAATACAGCAAACGTTCTTTAATAGAGAGCAAATTACACTTATTGTACAGTTCAAAGTAGTCAATGTTGACCACCTTGACACTGTTACCAGCAATATTATTTGCTATTTTATTATATTTATTAAATTTGTTGACGATTTGGGGGTAAAAAAAAGACCCCAAAATAGAATTAACTTTATTTTGTAACTTGTTAAGGTGAGAAGCAGAAGACAAAAGAAACTGCCCCCAGATAGGCAGGGCATAATCGACAATTGAAAAAATAAATGAGTGCACAAGAATTTTAAAGACGCGGAGATTCAAAAATCGTTTCAGAAGCATAAGTCCACCAACAGCACTTGAAACACGTTGGTAAACATGGTCAAAGTGATCAACAAACGACATGTTGGTATCAAAAATTACTCCAAGATAGCGAAAATTAAACACACGTTCAATTACATGGCATTCACATTTTAGTTCAGGAATGTCAATCTTTAAATTACGTTTAGAAATAAGCATGAGTTTGGTTTTAGAAAAATTGATAATTAGGTCGTTATCCTTGCACCAGGTGTTAAGACTGTCAAGAATATCACTTAGATCGGAAATAAGTTTATCAATATTGTTGTTAAACAGATAGAAAGCTAAATCATCAGCAAAAAGCCAATAAAAGGCAGATTTAAGGGAGGTGCCCACTTTATTGTAAAAAAGTGAAAAAAGTAAAGGTGAAAGAATGCTACCTTGTGGAACACCTCGAACAAGATTGTAATTGTCAGAAATAAAGTTAGGAAGTTTGATGTTATAGGATCTGTTACTGAAGTACATACAAAGGTAGAGAAGGATTACTGGAGGTAAATGTATATCAAAAAGAAGTAAAAGTAAACGTAAAGGTCGGATTGAGTCGAAAGCCTTTTTCAGGTCAACAAAAACAATACCTGCAGTCATGTTGGGTTCGTCGAGGTGAGTGGCAATGTCGTGAGTGAAAAGAGAAAGAGCAGTTGCACAGGATCGGTTTCTTCTAAAACCATGTTGATGGGGATCAAGGAGACCCTCGTTTTCAACATGATTATAAAGTCTTGAGTAAATTACTTTCTCAAATAATTTACTCAAGACCGGAAGAACAGAAATAGGACGATAATTGGAAGGATCCTGACGACTACCCTTTCCCTTAAAAAGAGGAGTAATAGTGGCTGTATTGAATTTCGTAGGTAGTTGCCGTATTTTTAAGAATTTGTCAAATATGTATTTAATAGGAAAACAAAGTGTTTTGATGAAAGTTTTGAAAAAAGCATAAGGAATGTCAGTAGGAGGAGAGGATGAAATTTTTAATTGATTGAAAGCTCGAATAATGTCAGTGTGAGTCGTGAAGTTGTCAATTTCAAAGTCGGAAATGTCCAGGGTGTCTGTTAATTAAGTAATATTGTCAGTATCGTTAGAACCAGGTAAAGTAAAGTTTTTAGCAAGTACATCACAAATTTCTTTAGGGTCAGTCAGGTCTTTGTTAGAATCAGTAATGGTTGTAATAGGATTGCTTTGTTTAACTTTAAAATTAGATAACTGATTATAAACATTCCACACTTTAGAAGAAGTAAGAGCTTCATCACATTGCTTAAGAAAATAGTTTTTCTTAGCAATTTGCATCTTATTCTGTACAAAGTGTTTGAATCTTTTATAATCCTTATTGTCAGATTGAAGTTTGGATTTATGCCAAAGACGACGTTTATCATCACGGTTACGAATAAGAGTGAGGATTTCTTTCGTCATCCAAGGATTTCTATATCCTCGAACTCTTTTACGAGTCAAAGGAGCATTATTATCAAGAATTTTAAGGATTTCACATTCAAAAAATCGCAAGATCTCATCCGCACTTGAGAAATTCTCGAATCTTGACCAATCAACAGCCTGAATTTCCAGACTGACCTTATCATAGTCAAGATCGGAGAGTTTTCGGACAGAGATCATACGAAAAGGAATTTTAGGAACTTTATGTTGACGAATAAAATAAACTGCACGGTGATCAGAGTCAGTCAGCTCAAAGGAGCCAGAAAAACCATTACGAAAATAATCAGTAGCATAAATATGGTCAATAAGAGTTTCAGAACTACCCTGGATACGGGTAGGTGTATCAATTAATTGTTTAAGATTAAATTGTTTAGCAAGACTTTGCAGCATATACTTGTTGCCATTATTTTCTAATAAATTTATATTAAAATCGCCCATGATCAAAAAATTATTATCATGAGTTTTTAAATGATTTGAATTAAATTGAGACATTTCCAAGAGAAAATCATTAAAGGAATTTAGAAAATCAAGTTTGTTAACACTAGGAGGGCAGTAAACATTGACAACTAAAATTGGTTTGAAATTGGAAATATGAAGCTGTACAACATTGACCTCAACAAATTGAGGAAAAGGGGAATTAAAAGAAATTATTTTGTAATCACAGCTATCATTAATGTAAAACCCTGAACCTCCACGAGAAGAAGTGAAAAAAGGTTCAAATTTATAACCAGGGATATTGAAATTTAACTTTAAATTATCAAGGGAACCTTTGACTAAGCCTGGAGGAAGTCTGATTTCATTTAAAGAAAAAAGATGGAAATTAAAAGTAGAGAGAAAAGATTTAAATTCATCAAATTTAGTGCGTAACCCATTAATATTAAGATGCCCAAACTTAAGACCCCTTATTACATTAAAATCTATATTGCAAGGAAAAGTTTGAACTGAAACATTATTACTAGGTTCTAAACCACTTACACTATCATCTAGTACACTATCACTAAGTGGGGGGAGACCGCAATTGTTACAATTACACGAGATAGAATTATCACAATCATTTTGTATACTATTTTGGTTCGAGGTAATGTGATTATGGCATTTCCATAAAGTATTACGGAGCTCCGAAAACGCAGTGTTGGTATATTTTTCCTCTAAGCACGTTCTATGAAATCTTGTACCACACGCATAACACAGAAGCCACCCTTGACGACTCTTGATATTGTCATTACAAGTTCCACATTTATGCACCGTAGTTGACAACCCAGCTGCTGCTGTAGTAAGCACTGAAGACTGCCTTGTGCCAATATGAATTTTCTTACAATTACCCGCTACAGCTACTAGATCAGAAATAACCTGTCCCAACGGAAGAGGACCAGGAGTAACATCCACAGAATTTGAACTCTGTTGACTTTCAGCAGCAGCAGCCATGATAGAAATGACAGAATTAAATGCTCATTTTTACTATTGGGCAAGTTTTCTAATTAGGGGTTGAGTATTGAATATTCACGTTATTGCAAATTTTAATGTAGGCTGCAAAATAAAGTAAGAAAAAAGGAGCTAAAAATGAAATATGTAAGATGTAAGGTTTAGCTTTAGCATTTTGCATACAAGTTTTGGGAAATGTTGGGTCTACAGTCTACAGTATAAAGTTAATTTTCAATATGATGACTCTTTCAATCTTTTCCACCCTGTTCTCTAGTTTTTATAGAACTCATCTTTGACATATGATTTTCAGTCTATTGATTTGGGTTTGGTTGGAGCTTGAGGAGTTGTGGAGTGGTGACATGATTTTGTGATTGTGGCATCAGCAAGATTCTAATCCTGGTTCTGATTCCGATTCGGGTTTTGATCCTCATCATCATCATGATCATGGTAGTGGAAGCGATGAAGCGATAAACATTAGAGCTATCCCATAACAAACTGGAGGGTTCTTGAACAAGTAGAAGAGAAGAAGAAAAGAAGGAAAAGTCAAGAGAAAAAACAGTTGGTTTTGAGACAGAAAGACATAAAGAAAGAAAGACAGAATGAATAACAGAGAGGGTGAGAGAGAGGAAAATAAAGATTCCGCAGGCTACTCTATCTACATACAAGTAGAATATATTGAATAGATATTGTAATATGTATAGGGCGTGTGGTGTAGGGTATAGGGTATATTAGGCATTGACATTGTTCATGCTTAATGCTTAATGCTCAAGGATGCTGCTTATGATGAACAAGTATTAGTTGAACAAACCTCTTCAATTTTACTATCGTTTCAACTTGCAGCAAATTGAACCAGTTCAGGGCAAAAAAGTACCATGAACCATGTTATACTTACTTCATAATAGATATTATCAATAATGAATTTTACTCCAGCTTTCCTTTGTGGATAAAATACACATGTAATATGTACGATATGCAATATAAAATATACACCCAATCGCTTCTATCTTCTACCTCCTCATTATTAATGACCTATCATAAAGATGACTTTTAAAACGTGGTTTATCTTTTTCTCTTCAATAATCTATGCTACTCAAACAATTTGATTCATGTACGGAAAATTCACAACGGTACAGAGATTTTTTTAAAAAAAAAGAAATCTAAACCAAGCAAGATAACTGTGTAACATTGTAAAAAATCTTTACAGCGCAAACAACCCATGTACTTGAAATTTCAGTCACTTTTGATTTTTGATTTTTGATGCTGATGAATTTTCATATTTAAGATAGTAAGAGCGATAAATCAACAAATAATGTAACATAATGTATCAAATCACATGGTCAGCAATATAGCAATAGTAAATAGTACTACACATTCTAGTGAAAGTAATTCAAACATTTTGTCACTACATGTATGACTTAGTTGTTAGTTGAAATATGAAAACCAGGAAGGAAAAATTGCAGTGGTGCTTATTGTTTATTTGTTCGAATCAGAAATCAGAAACGCATGGTTGAAATTGAACTAATAATGTCAGCGCAATTCTGCTGGTTCTTGCCATAAAAAGTTTTGATTTGTTTTACTCTTTTTCTTACATGACCATTGACCATTGATCAATAATCAATGAATAGAGAGTTTTGGTTTCAGGTTCCTCTTTCTATAGAGAGGTTTGCTCATTGTAGTTCATTGTTTAACCTCAGAGAGAAAATAGCGTAGAGAAGCAATACAGTGTTGTCGGGTGTCTAATGCCTAATGCCTATAGTGTCTAGTAAAAGTCTAGTAACATCCAAACGACAATGGAATGAAAGTATTAGAAAAAGATTAGTTGTATTTATTCAGGGAAGGCCTTGTCTCGTTCTCCTTCTCGTTTGCTGTATTCTGTATTCCGTGTGCTGTATACCATGCACACAGAATATACAGAATTGCAGAACGACAAGAAAAAGTGCACAGTGCACAGGCTAAAGTGTAGAGTTGACTTTTCAGGGCCTAGGAAATGGTATAAGATACACATCTGTGGATGTAGAATGTAGACACGTGCGACTGTGACTTCAGATTCCAAACTCCAGACTCCCGACTTGTGTTTGACTCAGCAGAACTAGAACTGAAGGAAGGAAGAAAATGGCAAAAATCCATGCACATAAAATAAAACAAGTGAGAAAATATAGGGTCAACTGGGGTAAATTTTGATTTTAAAAACATCAAGTCTCAACTAGTGCTCAACGAATAATTGTAAATACTTTCATTACAAATTTCAAAAATCTCCTTTAACAACTATTAACTATTAAGATCCCTTCAAAATTAATGATGACCGCATTCCTGTTTTTAACCCTGACACGGTTTGTTATTCATAAAAATGAAGATTTCCAAAGCTATTGCAAAATATTATACTTACTTGCCCTCATGAGCTTAACTTTTTTGGACTTTTGTCTAGGATCGAGAATGTAGAATCTAGAATGTTTCTTCACTCTTCACGGTTGCTGTACGTACAATGTACATACACACACATTAATACAATACAGTTAGCTCAACGACGAAAAGTTGGAATGTTTTCTTTTCTTCTACTGAACAATGTGAATGTGTGTATGTGTCTAACAATACACAAAGTAATGTGCATTTCAAAATTTTACATTGAAAAATTCACCCACATGTTTTACTTATTTTCTTGGATTTTTTCACCCAGAACCACCAAATCCACATTTGGTTTTTAAAAGAAAACAGGCAGATGGAGGTATACAGAATAGAGAATCACGAGTTTGATCAACACATTTCCTCTTCATGTTTATCTCCTGTGCGTTGGACGGCTAGTGTAGCTATATTATATAGTGCATAAAATGTACAATATACGTTGTATTTACAATGTACATTGTGCTTTTCCAAAGCTACTTATCCAAGATTCAACCTTTTCCAGATTCAAGATGGTGTATGTTTTCTTTTTAAAAATGAACAACTATTTTCAATAGGGGGATACATGATACAAGATACAATGCAAGCACATGATACATAATAGTAAGTACATGGTGCATCAATGCATGTAGCATTGTAGCATGTATGCATGAAACCACGCAGGACTTCATTCTTCTATACATTGTACGTTCTACAGATAAATCCCCAAGTATACATTTATCACCATTAGTATTTATTTATTAGTCCTGTGTACATTGTGTACTGGGTACTGGGCTGTTTGCATTGTCCAATACCCAATACATTGTACATTGTACATGGAGAAAGAAAAACTTTTCTCAGTGTCACCTCTAATTGTGTAGTGCAAAAACCAAACAGCAAGGTTTGGTTAGGTTTGGCAAAAAGTGTTTTTTCTAACATTCTGCATAAATACATCGACTCCATAAACTTTCCAACCAAACTTCATGCTTCCATCCTTTTCTATCGAATTTATATCAGATATGATTATGAGTTATGAGTACATGCTACAAAAATGAAAGCTAGTTTACTAATCATTTACAAATAAAAAATGATAAAAACTTTCCAAAGCTTGGATATTATAAAAGGTAGATTTTTCAAATAAAAAATCTAGATACTTCCACATTTCCAAACCGTTGGCAGTAAACATTGAGAGTTGAGAGTTGAGAGTGGGCGTAAGGGTAAAGGACAAATTCAGGGCTCAACAGAGAGTCAATCTTAATATCTAGTATCCAGAATCTAGAATCTAGAACCTAGAAAAATATGTACACAATATTTACAATATGAATAAATGCAGTACAGCATACAGCATAATAGCATAATAGATAAAAATCCAGACCAAATGAAAAGGAGGAGGAAATAAAGGACCAATTGATTGTGGAAAGTAATTGACTCAACTCTTCCCCAAGCGGATGTATCAAAAAGATAGATAGGATTAAATGGGTGCATCTGAAACCTGAAAGGAGTTATAATAGTGGAAATACCTCTGTATTGAATACAGTTTTATATTTATCCTCCACCATTCATCCTTCATCCTTCATCCTTCACCATGAATTTTCCAAAGCCCGTTGTGTGTGCTTGTTGGATGCTGGATGTTGGATGAACGGAACGGGAGTGATTATGATCCGCTCTGGGATTTGTCCATGGGGACTTATGAATGAATGAGCGAATGAATGACATTAATTAATGAAGTATAGAGTGTAGAGTATGGAATTTAATTTAGAGACATTTGAGAATTAAAACAACTGGGATTTAAGCCATCTTTTGGACCTTTCTCTTATAGATGTCTGACTGTCTCTTTTGTCTGTTCTACTCGTGGTTGTACTTGTATTCGTATTTGAATTTTCTTCATCCCATTTCTCTCCCTCTTCAACCTTCAAGTTTCAAGTCAATTCAGGTTCAGCAAAGTCAAATATAGTCAAACTGGATCATATTTTTTTTACTCTACATTGAGTTTTGAGTTGATGGTAACAAAGGCACAGATACGGACTACTAGGTGTAACGTGTACCGTGTAGTAATTTGAGATTGGCATTTATTTATTTACTCGGCCATGAGATACAAAATCCAAATGTCGTAGGAGGATTTCTTTTTATTTATTATGTGAAGACGATTAATGTTTTTTCTTTTAGTTACACAAAATTATGATGATATGTAAAACGGAATCCCTTGAAATGTTTTTCGAATCAATCTTATAAATATAAACATAATAAGAAAATCGGGGCACTAAAAGGTTTGAAATGTACATGCTAATTTTTGTTTTGTTAATTGCAGGTTGCATGGGTCCATATTGACAGGAGGATGATCCTCACGATACACAAGGTAGGATTATGAAAATCTGTCTGAAAAATGCTAAGAAATTTCTTATAATTTATAGCAATGATTTAATCATTAATGATTCGTTAATCAACAAAAACTTGGGAATTTGTTCCTTCGTGCATTAAAAATAAAAACGGACTAATTACTAATGAATTTTTATCTCTTTTGAATTTCATGTTCTTTTTTGTAGCACATAGTGACAAGGATTCCTAGATTCAGCGTTTCGTACGACTCCCATAAAACTTGGTTACTCCACATTAATTCAGTATGTACAAAATACAAAATACAAGATCATTTGACATGGTTGAAATCTTTTATTATAATAATATCAATAATAATTTTTTGTCCTTTTCCAGGTAACCCCTGATGATAGGTAGCGAGAGCAAGCTTTTTATTCTCTTTTTATACTAATTTGGTATCTTAAAAATAACATTTTATAAAATTACACAAAATATTATATACTTTTTTTTGGCGTCATTTAAATTTTTTTCTTCTTTTTTTGTACCACAGAGGTTACTACATGTGTCAGGTGAATACAGGTAAAAGGAACAACGTTTATAATATTTGTAATGTAATAATAATAATTAATATTATGATAGTACATTGTACATGACAGGGAGAGTTAATAAAATTACTCCAGTTTGTATTTCCACATTTCACACATTTCTTTGAACTGTGAACAAAGTACACTATATGTCTGAGTTATAAAGTATAAAGTATAGAAACTATATATAAACTACAAGTGTGTATTCTCTTTGATCTTTCTATTTTGCAGAGCCTATGATTTCTCAAGTAGGATACCTTCAAGTAGTTGGTGAGTAAATTTGGTGGATGAGCTTAACAATCCCGAGGAATTTTGGTGGTCGGAAAAATGGTCGTAGTGGTCCGAGTGGTCGGAAAATGGCTGAAAAACGGTCAGAGTGGCTGGAAAATGGTCGAAGTGGTCAAAAATTGGTAAAAGTGCTTCCTTTTACTTCTACTTCCAAAAGCCAAAGGCGTTTGAATGAAGGCCTCGACCGGGTCCAACGGGTTCAACTCCCACTCAATTGTGGTCGGCTTACTATTAATTCCGATGGTCGATGTTTTACGGCCATTTTCCGTTCAGTACGACCATTTTTCCGACCACCAAAATTCCTCGGGATTGTTAAGCTCAGTCGATTTGGTAAGTACCGTTACAAGTAAGTAGCAGTGCTTGTTTGTCTCCTAACTCATGTAATATCTTTCTTTCTGTTTGTTGGTTTGTTTGTTTGTTTCAAAATACTCATAATTATGTCAACAGGCTCTTAAGCATATGAAAAGATGTGAGAGGTAGAGAGGTAGAGATTTATACAAATGTTTCTGTTCTCCTTTTCATTTTCCTTCTTGTTCTTGTTCTTTTGTGTTTGTGCAAACATTTAATTAACTTTTATAGTACTAGTAGTGAATAATATACAATTATATGATTCAAAGTCATAATATAATATAATATAATATATAGTATGAAATTTGAGTTACCTTCAAAGTTCAAAGTAAAGTAAAGTTGAAATTTTTGGTCATCTTAAAGTCACATGATACAATATGTATAAACTCACAAAAGTCTCAAGTCTAGTCAGAGTAACTCAAATATATACATATATATATGACTACAAAGTAAAAGAAACACAATATGCATGCAAATATATTATGTTAGAAAATAAAGACACGTGCTAGACTAGCACTGCTAGTAAAGACACAGAGAATAAAAGCCAGATGAGAAATGGATCCGGATGGAATGAAATGAAATGAAATCATGTGGTGGTGTTTTTCAAGTGATGTGGTAATTTCTACGATATGAATAGGTGACATTTTGTTTCATTTCACTTTTACTCTAACTTTTCCCTTTCCTTGACTCTCTTTTCTTCTTCTTCTCCAGTTCCACCAAATATTTGTGATGATGAAAGCAGTGAGTCACACGTGGCAGTTCGTGAACAGTTGAATATTACACTGAGTTGCAAAGCAGAAGGATTTCCACCACCTCGTATTACATGGTGAGTTTTGAGTTTTGAATTTTGAGTTTTGAGTTTTGAGTCTTGAGTCTTGATTCAAGAGTCTTTTCACCTCTATCTTTTAATCATCCTCATTATTCATTATTATTATTACTGTTACATTAAGCCAAGTTAAGCCAAGCCACAATCATTATAATTACAGGGATGAAACTCGTAGATTGTACATGTGTCTGTGGCATAATGTAATATGATATCTACAATTTTCACAGTATCAACATTCCTCACATGTTGGTTATTTCTCTACTCTCTCTCTGTGGACATGTTTTTAGTCCTTGCCAATTTAATTTTGCAAATTCTCCTACCTTTAATTTAAACTATACTGATGAAACTTGAACATATTGTAGTGAATTTGTATTTAGTTTGAGGATGTGGATTCTTTTATTTTATATATACACAGATTTGAAATTCCTTTGATGACTTGATTTTCTTGTATGATTTCTGTTCTGTAGGAAGCGGGAAGATGGTCAACCTTTTGCTGTAGATAAAAGGAGAAAAGGTGAGTTGACGACAAAGACAAAAAGTCAATAACATCATGTAATTACTATCAAGTCTACTCGGCTTTCTCCCTCCTTTCGTTCTTTTTCTTCTACTGCATGAGATGCATAGTTGTAGTATAAAGTATAAGTATGTATTTACTATCTCTATTTCTTTTTCCATGTGAATGCGTTCAAATAAAATAAATAACACAGTCTTTTTGTACACATGGGCTTTAAGGACATATTCTGTTTTTCGTATTTGTATTTGTATTGATGTACATTTTCCGTTGCGTATGTATTATGTATTATGTATCTAGTTTTTACTCAGATTTGAGCTTACATTCGTCTGTGCTCCGGTCATGCCGAGTCCTTTGTCGTGCGTCCTGTGTGTGTACACAAAGATTAAACCTTTACCTTGTCCTTGTTCACAAGATGCTTACAACTTACAACTTACAAGTTGCAACTTACTACTCACGACTCACACTCTCCCCTGCACTACAGATTCTCCCTTATCTCTTACACTACAAAAAGTACAAAGTACATACACCTATAAGCCATACACACATAAAAATAAATACATGGAACATGGAGTATAGAGTTGGATTTGGATTTGGATTTTGGGAGATCGATCAAGGCAGAAGAAAGGATAGAGGTATTGTCCCTGAGCTAACATTTCATGTCACATCACATCTTCTTTCTCTCAGATGATGATCACATCTGTGTTACATCTGTCTTTGGCCATTGTCCACAAGTACATGAAAGGGGATAAAATGTTGTTGACTTTTCAGAGGAAAAAAAAAGTATTTGGACCTTTAGATCAAGAATACACAAAGGCAGAAAAGACATATCTATAAAGTATATAGTATATATAGCTATACATTGAGTAGTTTGCTTCCATGTTGTCTGTGTGTTCAAGTACGAGGAGTACAAAAGACCTTTGAGAGAAAAATAGAGTTGTACATTGTACATTGTAGAATGGACAGAGGACAGAAGACACACATTACAAACGTGTTGCTTTTATTTACTATTTACTACTACCACTACTACTGCTATACTTTACCCACCTTTATCCAGTGCCTAGCAAAAGAAGAAGGAAAGTTGTTTCCTTCCTTCTTGTTCACTCCTGATCAATATGGTCATGAAAGAGACAGATTAGAAACATAATCTGAGTTAGCCCAAGAATTTGTTCCCCGCTTCTTGATACACTGTACTTGCCGCGTACCCTTGTACCCTGTACATGTAATTTTTATTGTATCTTCAATCTTTGTCAAAACTCCTTCTTGACTTCATTCGTCCTACTTTTTGCCCCATTAACAAACCATTTTCATCCCTACCTTCTTGACATACTTTCTAGTCTCTAGATTCTAGATTGTAGATTGTAGATTTTAGTATGTACAATTCAAGCTAATTTTGGCACACATGTTTGGGAACGATACAAACACATGGAGGAATTTAGAGACATTAAAATCCTTTATTTTTGCATAGTACATAGACAATGTGGCACTTTTACACTATTACAATACACCTATACGTTGAATAGACTGGATAATAGATAACAGATAACAAAGTATTTTTGATATTTTGGTATTATGATGTGAAACAAGGTTGTTTATTTACTCAAATGTCAGTGTCTTCTCATTTCTCATCAGTCATTCATCATTCCCTATTTTCTGCCACTACGTACTAAACTTGATACATAGTCTAGATACATATTAGATATTAGATAGATCTACCATTTTGTGGCTTGGAAATCTGAAATGTACATAGTACATAGGAAATACAACTTTCTCCATTGTTTTCCCCTCCTTGTCATTGCCACAATTCCTCTCTCCTTCTCTCTTGCTTTCTCTTTCTATCTGAAAAGTGTAGAGTGTAGACTGGTGAATGCGGATTGCAATTTATTACAGTATATTACACAGATTCCATGGAAATGAAAATAGTTTGATTGTATTCTTCTCCATTCTCGAGTCTCGAGTCTCTAGTCTATACGAGATTCGAGATTTGGGATTATAAAGCAGAAAAGCAGAGCGGAGTGGAGTGGAGGGTAGTTGAGATTGGAGCAAGGAAAGAAACTCTAGTTCAAATGTAAACAAACAACAAAATGTACCCTATATTATGTGTGTTGTGTGTATCCAGAATCCAGAAAGATTAGAGTATCTAGGAAAGAATGCAATTGTGTGTATGTGTTTGAGGAAGAGGGAGAGAAAGAGTGAACAGGAAAAGAAGAGGGAAGAAACCCCTAAAGACGAAGAAGGAAACTTTGGATAGAACTCTAGGCCAATATCTGTATCTGTATCCCTAGTAAACACAGAGATACAAATATAAATACACAATACAGACCTATACAAATCCCATGTACCATGGACCATGGACCATGTATATTTGTATATTTGTCTGTGTGCGTTCATGAATCTTCTCATTTGCATTCACATGTCGACTCTCTCTCTCTCTTTTCTCTGCTACTTTCACTTTCACCCGATGAATGTGGATGTATCTCTCTTATCTGAGGACGTATCAACAGTACTTGTGTACATGTATAAATCTCATCTCCGTTCTGTCTCGTATTGGTTGGTTGTACGCTATTTTCTGTCTTTATCTTATGTGTCTTATCTTATGCTTATACAAATACAAATATATCCCGTTGATGCACTCATGAATACACTAAAATCCAGGAGGGACGCAAAAGGCACAAGAGGTCTGAGAAATTGAGAACTCATGCAAGCATAAATGCAAACTAAATGCATTTTCTGCATTACATTCGCTGAATTAAACAATACAGCAAAGTATACAAATGGGGTTATGTAATAGCACAAGATTTGTTGATTGTTGATAAGGAGTGGAAAGTTGTAGTTTTTTAGGCTGACCTTTATTTTTACTGTTTTCCCATATCTAGATTATTTACTTAAAGGCAAAAGCCTTTTTTACATGTACAAAAATAGTTTACATAACCACTGTTATTCCCTTTAAAATAGATAACTCAATCTGTTCTATTTCCGATTATGCCCTTTTTCTAACTGTGATTTTGTGCAAAAGGTCCTGCATTTTCTATAGATCTGTAGTCAGTAGTCAGTAGTTGTTGAAATAATATACGTGCCCTATAATTTTTAATATACAGCATACAACACTGCTAAGGATTACTTTTGATGGACTAGATTGCAAAATTTTCTAGACTAGAACTAGAAATGATAAAGTACCAAAATTTTGGACAAGGGAAACGACAAGTGTCGTAAAATGGACAGGGCAAAATGAGATTTGAAGATTTGATTGAATATTAGACCAAATATATACTTTATACTTCATACTCAATCATATTTTATTCCAACCATCCAATTTAGACGCTATCCGCATTTACCGTATTTATTGTAGATTCACAAATTTTCTAAATAAATAGTTTTATTTTCCAGGAATATTCTGGATTTGATCATTTATTATCACAATCCTTTGAGTTCATATTTCATGTGTATTTTTATTTATATTTATATTTGCACAGCTAAAATCTAAAATGAGAACGAAAAACCCCAGAACAGTCATTTTTTCTACATGTACAACGTGAAAGTACAAAATGTGCATTGTACATGCATGCATTTATTTATTTATTTATAAATCGTAGAAATATGAACAGACTGATTGCTCCATGATAAAATGTACAACGTACATTTTGTGTCTGCTTTTCCTAATATTCTCTCTCTCGGAAAACCAAAACCAAACCCAACCAGAAACCGAATGAACCAATAAATGTATTTACAAATGTCGAATGTCTCCATGTGTCTGGGGATGAGAATGGAATGGAAATTCTTCTCTTTTCAAATATTTCATATTTCATTCCTCTCCATTTTGTCTGACTTTATTCTACATATAGATAAAGTAGATAGTAGATACTAGATACACATGTGCTGTGTGGTTCTTGTACACTGTACACTGTACACACTATTTCCTCTGCTACGAATACGACATGCCATGTGCAATTATTAAGAGTATAAATAGACTCACACTCGCATTTTGGATTTTCTAACATTATCTATTACGGAAAATATTGAAGCAGGAACCTTTACAATAAAAAAACAAACATGCTGAGCTACGGGCTGTAGAGCTTTTGTGTAGCTATTGGCCATGGCGAAATAACGTCGTACAGAGTACAGAGAGAGTAAAGTATGCAGAAAAGGACACGTTAGATATTATGCAATGAAAGAAGATGTGTCTAAATTTAATATGCTCCATATTCCATATGTTATATAATATTTATATTTTATAATTTATAATGCACTTTAGAGCATTTCAAAAATGAGCTTCCTCGAAAAATAAACGAAAATTTTTCATTTAAAAACTTTATAGATATGTGAGTAAACTTCCCAAAAACATTTTAAATAATAAGTTAACGGTAATGGCTAATTACTAGTGGTGGGTAGTACATATCTTAGTTTTGAATTTTTAACACAGCTTTAGTTTTTTTGTGTTTTGAAACGATCTAATTTGCATCATATACAGCAGACAACAGATTATCAATAACTTGAATGCACAGAACACAGAACCGACAGGCAGTCAACAAAAAGTATACTATTTGTATACTACATATCCACTATACATGTACATAAAAAGAAGGGCTATATGAGTATCACGTCATCCTTTGGAAGAGCGGAAGATTCAGATGCATAAAATTTATGACCAATAGATAGACAGATGGATCAGTTGTAGGATTACAGGATGGGTGTATGAAATGTATGAAATGGATATGGATTTATGTATTTCAAACTCCGATTCCAGTTCCGCTTCCTCGACTTTTGCAAGCCAGTATTTACTATTTAACAGAAGTGACTCATTTATTGAGATTGAACCCGCCGTCCATTCCATTCCAGTCCAGGCAGAGTCAATAAAATATGAATTTACAAAACAATGTGTACTGTGTACAGAAGGACAGATAGTTTAGCTCATTTTCTATCTGAAATCTGAGCGGCAGAATCCAATAACATGTTTTCAATGGATAATGGATGAATTCCCTTGTTTTTTCTATCCCTCGACAAGAATAGCCCTAGCCTAAAAATTCCTAAGGCTCTGTGCTCTGTATTTTGTATGTGTCTAGTTTCTCGTTTAAAGCGTTTCTAGTGCTTAATTTATTGGCGAGGAAATACCCTCATTTATATAACTCAGAAAACTGACTGATGACCGAGAATTCTCAAAATTACGTTTAGTTATTTTCATTTTATAAATTTTTCTCTCCAGTTTAACATCTGATTAATTCCTTTCATTTTCATATTTTTGATAGACAATAGACAATAGATAACAAAATAAAATAAGAGCAACTTCCAGCATCCAGCGTAGTTGAAATAGTATCAATATTTCTCCAACAAAAACTTGATGTGTAATTACTTTTTACTTTGAACAAGCATTGTTAAAATTCCCTAGTCCAGAGTCAAGAGGAGCATTTATTTTACAATGTACAAGGTACAATGTAGAATAGACAAAACATGGTACGATGGCTACTTCATGTATTTATGTACTATGATTGTTGAAGAAGGAAATTGTGAAGGAGAGGGAAAGAAGTAAATAATCAAATTTAGATGGAAGTGCATTTATTAGTGGACTCGCCTGCAGTTATGAGAGAGGAAGAGATAGAAAAAGAGAAAGAAAGTGAAATATAATGTTCTCTTGGGATTAGTACCAAAGCGAGAAGAAATGGGAGGAAAATGGGAATATTTTTTTGTATGTTTCACCATTCGCTACACATTTTGTACAGTTCCAATGTCCAACAGAAGTAACACAATGTTCGCCTATAGAATTACCGACTACAGACTACACACTACAGGCGAGTAGAGCTGAATACTTATTACATGTGATTTTGTATTGACAGAGGGCCAGAGCCCAACTCACAAAAATAATAATAAATAAACAGCAGCCTCCGAGTGTTAAATGGCACCCGTGCTTCCATGTGTGTGCACTAATGTCTAGTATCCCAAAAGAGGGAGTGCATACTTTGCAATTAGAACATTGTGCACACATAAATATCTACATGTGTGCCTTGTGCCTGTGTCTGTGTGCAGTCTCACTCACACTCTCTCTATTTATTTCTATTGCGTTTTTTCCATGCGGCGTATTGGAAAATAAAAAGGGACCCTTCCAACTTCCAATCCTCCCTCCCGATTAAAATTAACAGGCTTGTGCTATGAATTAAATCAGCTGAATCTGTCCCTCTCCATCACCATCATTTACTACCGTACAATAAAACTGTACACAATGCAAAGTGCATTCAGTCTTTGTCAGCATTAGTGCTTTGCATGCAAATGCAAATACGAATAGGACTACGAATACATCTAGAAATGCAAATGCCGAAAGAGTCCCCAAATCCAAAATCTACATTCCGTTCTACATAATACATTTTACACACATATCTCCATTCCTACTTTTTACTAGATTCTTGTATTAAAACTGTCTATAGCTACCACACAAAGAGGTGCATGTGTAGAAAGTAGAAATGTAAGCTTGTAAGGAAATAATTAACACGTCTATGCAGTACACAATTTATAATGTCACGCCTCACACATGAATGAAATACAATAAACAATAATGAAATGATAACAAATTCTCATTTTTCTACTGTATTTAGCGTTAAGTAAAATCGGTTCAAAAGGAGCAACCGTAGAAATATCTAGATAAATAAAGATAAGTGAGCAAGAATAGAGGATCGTACCCATCAGAATTACTGCACTTGTCATCAATGACAAGAATGATAGCTAGTAAAATAATAATAGTTAGTGATAATCTCAAATCTCAAATGAAGAGGTTTTAGTAATGAATATTATTGTCAGTATGAGAACTTTTTACAATAAATTGAATTCAAAATATAGATAAAAGATGCATTTTTGCCTATCACACATCAAAGTGTATCGTAAATTCAAGGGTAGAAAAAATTTGAAATTATTTGTGTGATTTCTTAACGAGGTTTGTTCCCTATTTAGATTTTTGATCCAGGAATAAAGCTACATGCATACCGTGTACAGTGTATTTAATTTCATTATTACCTATTCCCTACAGACAACTGTGTGGAATAACGGCAGTTCATTTTACATAATTCATCCTTGTTAATTTTTAAATTGTGTTAGAGATGATGAATACCCTGATACAATGTACAAGTAAAGTACACAGTAAGTCAAACTTGTGTATTGAATGCATATCTCTCCAAATGTATTGTTATTACACTCCTTATTTGTATTTTATCAACCCCGGTATACTGTACGTTGTACAAACTTTAAACTACAAACTGCCCATAAGCACACATGTCACGCTCAAAAGAGTACGTATAAAGTATAAGGAAAAGGGTGAATCCTGTGTCGCTGTAAAAATAAGTAAAAATAAGGGTGACATAAAATGATGGATGATGAATTAATAAATGTCACTTGCCTTTAAAATTCACCATAAGTCACATCACATTGATAAATACTTTGGATAAAGTATAAAGTAGGAAAAGGCTACATGGTGTAAAATTTAACAAATATCAAATCCCTTGGTACTTGGTACAAAATGTAAAATGTATATATTATGTACACAACTTTGTATCAAAATCTTACCCCTTCCCCTTTAATCACGACATGTACTATGCAGAATGTAGGTTGTAGGTACTTATGTAACAAAGATAACAGATCACCAGTAGAGATAATAGGACATAAATAATTTTGAATTTTTACTGGTATCTCCTCTGAATTTTTTTAGGTTGAGATTTGAGATTCTCTTCTCATAAAATTTTCATGACACCATGCCATTACTATTGCCGTTGCCGTTGACGGTGCATAGTGTATAGAGTATAGATGAGTGAATTCATAAATAAAAAATTAAGAGATGTACTGACTCAACATTCATGAGTCAGTACTTGTACTTACTACTTTTACTACTTATAATATACATTGTACATAGTTGAGTGAAATATTGAGCAATGAGATAGAAGATAGATAGACATTTGTGATAGTCTCTGTGTGGATTATACAAATATTAAATATTGTTGGTCTGTCCCATCAACAAAGAATAGTATATCTAAATTTTTCTGTGGTATGATAGTTTAGTTTGTCGGGGAAGGAAATGAAAAGGGACAGAAGAGGGGACTTTTAATATGGAAATTATAGATATTTTTTTCTGTCCTCGTGCATAACCAAGACTCATCGTCCGTCTAGAATCTAAAATATAGAATCTAGAATCTAAAAGCTATAGAATCAAGAACCTTTGCATGGAAAATGGAAAATGTGTACTTGATAAAGTATAACATGTACTGTGTGTATATGTTTGTGTACTTTTGGTCCCTTTCATCATTATCTATTCAAGTTGTTTTGGATAAGGTTGGGTTGGGTTGGGTTTGGTTTTGATGCTTGAGAGATGAACAAGTGCAAGGAGTTTTGCAATGTGTACAAAAGTACTTATAAAAGTATCTACTATTTACTATTTATATTATGTACACAACAAAAAGAATAGTGCATTTTGCTCTGTATAAGAATTTATCCATGCAGTGTTCTCCGATTTTATTTGTACGTTTTCTAGTATACTGGATACATATGTAAAGTACATGGAAATACAATGAAGGTACATATGTGGGTTGTGGGTAGTAAATATGTTCTGCATGTACAACGTTGTACATGCGAGGAAATAGGAAAAGGAACCAACTCAAATTGAATGATTGAGAGAGGGAAATCGGATTTTTCCTCTTTCTCTGATCTCTATTCCGAATTCAAAGTGTTTGCCTATGTACAATGTACAGTCTCGTCTGATCTGGTTTCCTCCTCAATGTTCAATGTTCAACGTACGGGTTTGGTTTGGTTTGGTTTGGACTGGAGGAAACGACAAGATTGGAAAAGCGGTCGAGGGAGAGACGATCAAGGGAGGAAGAAAAGAGGAAGAAGAAGAAGAAAGAATGCGCTCTTCTATCTATCCTGGGCACATAATACAAATTCTGATATAGCCTCCAGTTTTTCTGCGTACAACATAGACAGTAGGCAGTAGACAGTCAACAAAATAAAATTATCCATTTGAATTTGAATGTCAAAAGAAGGAAAAGGCACAAGGCAGAAAAAAAAAGTTTTTTTGAACCCTCAAGAATAAAATACCATCTATCTACAGATCTAGTATTTACTGTTTACGAATGATGCATGCACAACAGCTTTATGCGTGGTACATAAAGCCCTCATTGAATAATACATATATATATTATGTAATAGTACATGCATTTCACCAGCTGAGCTGAGCTGAGCTGAGAAGGTTGAATGGTTGAATGCAGAATGCAGACAAACAAAACTATGAGAGAGAAATGTTGCACACCCAACTCACAAAATACAAATCATCTAGTTTTGTATAGCCTTTCTTTCTTTGGCCCGTCTTCTATCCTACCTAAAATCCAAGGACCCAAATTTGTATTCCTCCATTTACCCCCATGTGACGTATTTACGGATTTACGCATTTTCCTCCCTCAAATAAAGTACAAGGCACACAAAATGTGACGTGCAGTGAGTGGCGGGTGGTGTTGTGTTGTCTTGGACTGCATATCAAATGACTCTACATTTGAAAAAGTTAAGGTTGATTTGTGATGCGTGTAGTGTATGGTATAATTTCCTAAAAAATTTCCAAACCTGTAGCCGATTCTTAGTAAAATGCTTACCGCTTTCCTTTGTTGCTTAATACTTCTAAAATACTTTATAATTGCTACAATTACCTGCTACATTTAAAATAGTAATCAATTAATTATTAATAAGTATTAAAAGTATCATGTTTACATGCATCTATAATCTATAATCTTTTGATTCTGTTACAGTGAATTCAAGTGACGGAGAGCGGTTGCAGTTGTACAAGATAAGCCGTCTCGAGATGGGGGCATATCTTTGCATCGCTTCCAATGGAGTTCCTCCTTCTGTCTCCAAAAGAATTATTGTGGACGTTGAATGTAAGTGTTACAGATTTTAAAGAATTTTTAATTGGAAAAATAGAAAGTCAACAAAATGTACATTTTTTACAAACTGGCTGATAAAACATCTACATGAGTTTAATACAAAATTCAACGTAAAAAATTCACCCCTCGCCCCTATTCTCAATTCAAGACTTTTACAGACTAAAATCCATGTTTACATTTATCTTCTCCGTCCAAATTTAAAATAATGGAGAAAAAAAACCAAAAATAAAAAACATTAGTGACCTCATAAAATATTTAGAGAAACGCAGAAACTATCTTAGAAAGGAGTTGTATTCATGTAGAGATTTTGAATGCGAATCAGTTACACTAATTTTTTACCACTGTTTAACAAAAAAAACAAACAAACAAACATCTGTATGTAGTATGTGCAATGTACAATGTAAGATACACATTACACATGCTTGGAATTGACGGTATAAAATGTAAAGTGGAACACTAACAGAAAGAAAGAAAGATGAGTATGAATTCAAGTTGAGACATATTTATTTATTGGTTCGAAAAATGCATCTTGTCTTAGTCCTCCTCCTCAACTAATCTAGTGTACATGGTACATAACAGATAACACATAACACATGGCAGGAAACAATAGAAAATTCAATTCATTCCAACGCAGTAACACAAAGAAAAGAAAAGAAAGTTCAGTAAAGCATCTAAGAGTGAGTGTGTGTGTGTGTGTGCAGGTGAGCTAGAGAAAAGGATAGATTTATCCACTGACTGAGAGAATAATCGGCTTCTCTATTTATTTATACGTAGAGAAAGTAAGAAAGTGTACATTGTATCATGTACAATGTAGACGGTAAGTTTTCTATGTTGTAGAAAAGAAAACATTTTCTCATGTTGATTGGCTAGCTGAAGGAGAGATCGCCATAGATTTTCCCTGCGGTGGATCAAAGTGAGATGGATGAATGAATGGATGTGGATTGTGGATGAGGATGAGAGAGGGTGGAGAACTGTCTAATTTGTCTTGATCACTGCTCATTTCTCTTATCTCTTTACTCACCATGTGTATGCTCTACAATCCACAGCTTACATTACAAACACTACGAGCTACACTACTTAGATTCTAGATAGAAAGTTGGAAAGAAAAACCACTCGACTTTTGTATCCTCCTTTTTTCCTCTTTCTTTTATTCGTCTTTCTTTTCTTCCTGTCCTAGTATATACGATATTATACGTATACATCTTGTGTAGATACTACAGATATTAAATGAATTCCGCTTTATATTATTGAATCTAGTTTTCTTGGATGAATCAAATAATTTGTACACTAATCTTGTAAGATTTGACACACGTCAGATTTGGATAATTAATTCCAAAACCCTCTCCTCCATTTCATTATGTCTCATGCCGAAATTTCCGTAAATGCAAATCACTGATAACTGATGATTTAATATCTGTATTTCAAATTTTATCGAGACTTGAGATTCGAGACAGATTATGTGTGACACATCATCATCATCTACTATCTACTATGTTGTAGTTTTTACTGCACGTTTGTACATTTCATAATTACAATGACAAACGGAACGATGTCAAATTCAAATTTTTAGAAAGAAGCTGATGCTTAGGCAATAAGGAAAGGAGGAAAGTCAAGCATAGGCAAAACCACTGGGGGATTTCTGAAATGTACAATGTACATTGTAAGAAGTCAAAACAGAAAGGGTCTTTATTCTTTTTGTAGGTTCCCCCGTCAAAAAGTTGAAATGTCTCAGCCAGCCAGTCAGTCAAGTTGGGAAGAGTTAGAGTCAGAGTGAGGTTCCAACGCTGAGACCTGAGACTCTTGGCATCATCGCTGTACTCTGTATATGAATGAAAGCCTCTTGTGCTTTTCTGGATGGTCTAGTCTGTTTGTGAAAGGGAAGGAGATAGATGAACTGTCTCTTTTTATATGTATAATATAAACCCCATACCATAACATAGGTAGAAAGTTGACGGGGTATTTATATAGATGGATAGATGTATATTATATTGAGAATGGTCTGGGAACGGACCCATCTGAGTTCCATCACATCACATCACACTGCTACGATCCACGATCCATGAGCACTGTGAGCTGTGAGCACAGCAGCTCAGTCACCGTGAGAATAGATACAGAGAAGAAAAGAAAAACCGTGGATAAAGAACCACTTGGTTGTCTAAAGTCTAGAGTCTATAGTCTAGAATCTAGAATCTAGAGTCTCGAGGATATAAGGTACAAGATAGGTGCATGTATAAGCTTTGTTATTAGGACAAGATTGCGAAGAAAGAAAAGCATATGTAAGACGGATGTCGAGGACTATAGACTACATACATACAAATGCCAAAGAAAATTCCACACTTCATATCCAATCCCATGTTGGCAGAGATGTCGTACAGAGCTTAACTATGCCAAACAGCCCTACTTAAGTTTGTAACGTCAAGTTGTGAGGAGTAAAAGGTAAAAGCCCATCGGATCGGATCGTATTGTGCGTAGACTTTCTCTGTAGCTTTATAACTGTCTCTTGTGTCTAGCGTCTAGCGTCTAGTGAACAGAAGCCCGACTATCATTCATTATGGAAAGGCAAGCAGTCAAACATTTAAACGGGGACTGTCACGTTCTTCTTCTTCTTTGTCATCTTTATCACAAAGGGAAGAATGAGAATGAGTCAACTGACTGTCACTTGAAACTCGTCATTTTTTACTTCATATGTACAATGTACATTGAATGTAGAGCAGACATACTCAAGGAATGCCACATAAATTCCTTGCTAATTATGACAAGGGTGAATTTGATCTTTGGAATCAAGGAATAATTAGAAACGTAATCTAGTACCTTGTAGTTAATCGTACATAAGAGTCAAAAGTTTAGGTATAAAACTACCGAATTCATAAAGAAACCCCATGTGAAAAAAAAGAAAAATGTTTGATTTTGAGGAAAAAGCATCACAGCAAACAAAAACTACATGTTAAAAAAACCTACAAGTAAAAACCTACTGTGAATCCCGATCACCGATCAGGACTCACAGTCAATTTTCTAGTATCAAATTTAAAATCAAATAGACAGCCTTTAAAGTTTAAACGGAATGAAATTTACTTTGATACAACGTTTCCTTTCTGGTATGGAAAAGGAATGAGACACGTGTGAGAACATACTAGAGGGAGATAACGCAAATATGATGAGCATACGGAGAAATATGCTACTCTAGATCAACATGAGAGTAGAGAATGCTAACTTGAGTGATCAGTGATCAAACCAATGCAAAATGCAAAGGGCTCCACACATTTTATGCATAGGTAGTTTACATTGAATTACCAACACACATCTTGACTCTTGACTTGTACGAAGGATAGAAGATAGAAGATGGAAGTAAAAGATGAAGAGGGAGAATGTAGAATGTAGAATATGAGAATATGAAGACTGCCGTTTAAAAGAGTTTCAAGAGGGTTAATAAAAAGATATGGGAAGATAGAAGATAGGTTAGAGAAAGTACAGAGTATTAGAGTGTAGAGTGGAGAGGCTCACCCCGAAAAAAAAACACTTTAGTTCCCTCTACTCTATACTCTATCATTTGTTCGTGGTTTTCCATTCAACTTCCAACCGACTACCAATCTACCACAATCTACCCTATTGATTTCCGTATTCGGTATTCCAAATGCCCCCTTTTTCCACGAGGTTTGCAACTTTTAAAAAACAAGTTTAAGAAGGGATTCTTCTTCAATATCCCATCTCCCATCAACATTCAAATTGGAAAGCATGAGAATTTCACCCTTCTACAGATATTTCTAGTTTCTAGAAAGTACACATTTTTTTGGAGAGGGAAAACTATATACTAGAGTATTTTTTGATGAATTCCATTACCTTTTATAGTTCCCATAAGACAACTTTACCCTCATTATAATACGTGTAGTATGATCATTTTTTATACATCAGAAATTTTGTGAGAATAATGCTGGAGAGATCCCGCTTTAAAGCATTTTTGTAATCAACTTATAAAAATTAAAAGCTTTTTTTCTCGATTCTCAAAATTTTCAGTTTCCCCAATGATTTGGGTACCGAATCAACTAGGTATGTGTATATAGTGTATAATTTCGAAAAATAATAATATACTTTATATTTTTAATTTATATATCTTTGTTGTTGTGATACTTGTTTAACAATTCTTCTATCAGTTTGTAGTTTAAAAAAAATAACTTTTTACTAAATTTTCTATAGTGGGAGCCCCGGCTGGAACAAATGTGACATTAGAATGGTATGTTGTATTTTATATTATTATCTTTCAAGCCTTTTGGGTGGTGGTGTGGGATTTTATTTTAATTTTTTGATGATGAAGAGGAAAAATGTTTACAATCAATGATTCATTGTAAATATTATTATCTTTCCAGCAATACTGAAGCGTTTCCACGTAGTATCAGCTACTGGGTCTATGACGACATGATGATTTTAACAACAGGGAAGTACAGTACGGAGACCATTGAAAATAGCTACAAAACTCACATGAGGCTCACAATTAGGAATTTGCGAGACAAGGACTTTGGTCGATATCGGTGTCTCTCCAAAAATTCACTGGGTGAAGCTGAGGGGGCAATTCGTTTATACGGTAAGAATAATATACATGCTATTTTGTATAATAAGTATTATAATATTACAAACTACATAGTATATTTTCTTGTTTCCTATCTTACAAATACAGAATCCAATCTAGAATCTAGCACTAAAAAAAGATATCACACGTATAACCACAAACTACAAATACATTTATAAGAATCAAAAACCAGTTATAATTTGTATAATGTGTACATATAATGTATAAATGGATATTAAAAGTGTAAGAATGTAAAGTTTGTAAACATAATCAAAAAGAAGAAAATGTTGTGTAAGTTTTTACTTACTTTGCGAATAGAATATCAACTTGCAAAAGGAAAGGAAAACCTGGCCAAGAATATTTTTGATTTATTATAAAGGGAGTAGGTGAAAGCCGGGAGCAGATGTAAGATGTAAAATGTAATTGTGGTGAAAGTACATGTACATACAAATGCATGTAGTTCATAGATACAAGAGAAGAGGAGAAAAGGAGAAGAAGTTGAGTTTATGTATATAGTTTGAGTGTGGAACTAAACTTCCCACAAAGGTGAAAATTATTATTATTGTGTTCTGAGAACAAGAGGTTTCTTTCAATTACATTAGGAATAGAGTATCAAATCATTGGGTACTCGAGAGTAAGTTAGACCAGCCGCTTCTACTCATTCTACTACATGTACAATCTACAATGTACATCTTTTACGCATCGCACATTGTGTAATACAATGACGTAATATAACAGCACATACATATGAAGTTATAGATAACAGCGTATGAAATCCCGGGAAAAGTTGTTGTATAATATTCTACTTTCTCTGTCTCTTCTACTCGCACTTCATTTCATGTGGATAACTATGTAATATGTAACTCTGATTTCATTTCCCTTGCCTTGTCTTGCCTCCAGTCCTTGTCTACTTTCATCCTTGAGAGCTTCATTTACCTACCGAGCTACCGACGGCAGACGGCCGACGTCCAACTTCCAACTTCCAAAAACCAACAGACCACTTCCTCCCTTCCATTTTCCGCCTTCTATTTTTTCCCCCATGTGTTTTTCATTGTCTCTGCTTGACTGTGTGTATTTCATGTGTGTGTATAGTTGTTGTTGTTCTGGTGGCTTGTTTTATTCTCGTGTTTATTATCCCGACGATGCTATCCGTGGAGTGTCTAATGAAAAACTTCCTGAAATTAGTTTTATGCTTTTTACGTCCTTTCTCGCTTTTGAGTATTATACGATACGATACGATACCTCTTGCATCTCCCTAATACAATTTCAAGTCCAACATTATAAAATAAAAGAAAGTAACCAAGATGTTGGATGCGGGTACTTTTTAACGCTTTGTTTCTAGTCTAGTAAAAGCACAAGGAACTCGGTTTGGTTTGGTTTGGCTTGGATTGGCTTGGCTTGGTGAGCGAGTACATAAAAGACATGAGAGTGATGAGAATTGCCAAAGAATGGAAAAGCAGAAAAAAAGGAAGACGTAAAGACGCTTATTTCTATACAGAGAAACGTATGCATGTGCAGTTAAATTCCTGTTGACTTTCATCCACACTCCTTCTTATACTATCTATATACTAGCTTCTGCATGTGCACAGAATGTACAGTGTACATTGTACAGTGTACATTGAATTGGGGATGTTTTGCTAGAAAGAGAGAAAAGCGTATTTTTGTTGTCATCAAATTACAATGTAACACAATGTATACACACGTAATCGTAAAGGAAGAAACTATATGAATGAGACTCGTAAAATCGTAAAACTTTCTCTTTCTCCTTCTCAATTTCTTTGTCTCTTTTTCTTTTCCTCTCCTCCTTCAATTATATTTAGATATTCATCAAAGTTCATTTTATGATGGAGACTAGGAGTAAACTTTCTGATTATGTAACAAGTAACAATGAGGAAATTTTTTTATTGGAATGCAAATCTCCGTATCAAGAAATTAAAGTAGAGTGTAGAGTGTATAGTGTATAGATACTAGATAGACACAACAGCTAATTTTGTGGTTTGAGGTTCATCGCGAAAAATCATAAAAAAGGATAGTAATCTAATAATCACATTACATTATTACATATTACATATTACAATAAAAAGTAAAAGTGACGACCCTCCTTTTGATACCTTTCAGCACATTCATCAAAAATGTTTCTATTTTCTTATATTATTATTTTAATATCATGTTTGGTTTCTTCATTCTTTCTTTACAGAAATCCCACAACCCTCAACTGCTCCTAAAAACGAGCCAGTGAGACACAGCAAAGAGGGTAAGTAAAATATTTGGATTTTTTTCGTAATAATATATAATATAAATAGAGCACTGTATATCAAATAGTGAATGTTGGACACTAATATCGATTTAAGAATAACAAATCATCTTAAAAAGTCAGTTCAAATCAATGTACAAAAATCAGTCTAGCAATAAACATTTTATTGGAAAATTTTGTACATGAATTTTTGGAATCTTTTAAAATTCGAAAGCTGGTTAGCCATTCGTCATTCGTAACTGCTGTGTGTATAATATGCAGGCAGTAAAAGTACGTAAAAGTCAATAGATGGATAAAAAAAGTAGTTACAAGTACTCTCGTTGAGAAAAATCTGTAGTGGTAAAACGCATATAGGTACGATAAAGAATTCTTGAAGACCATTTTTCTTTTCTCTCTATATCTTCAATTCTGATACTACTTTCTCTGTATTGATCCGACTCAATAGGGATTTTCAAGTTCAATTCTTTCACAAATTGCGGAGAAAGTACAAAAGAGAACTAATGATTTGAATGGGCGTGTAGATTATGACGATGCTCTCAGCAATACAATACGCCATAATAATATCATACTATAGCTTTGGGAGAAATATTCTTTGTATGTAATATATAATGCCGGTATTCGTCCTCCTAACCATCTCGGCTTTCTCTATGTATGTATATATATCTATTCCGTTCATATTCCATATCTGGTCTATAAACTTTTTACAACAAAAATCTCATTTACGTGTAGTTTTTTAAAATTCTGACTGTAGTTTAATATTTAATATGACTTTTTGCATCCCATTATAAGGTTGCATAAAAATACGCTGGACTCTCAACTCTGATGAAACATTTTATATTTAAAGTAAAGATTGAACATTTACTTCACAGTCCTAGTAAAGATAAAAAAGGTTCCTTTATTTATATTTTCTGTAAAAACACAAGTTTATAGACAAAAATAGAGACACACAAAAGGTTTATTTATGGTATATGTGACATTCAGATACATGTCTGTATTATGCTGCAGATGACTTATTTGTCTGTACACTGTATATTATATACTATACACATTTGTAATACATGGTAATATCGTACGTAATATAGATCTCTCTCTTCTATTTCTGCCTTCCTTTTCCTTCCACTTTAGTTTATCTCATTCATATTATCATCATCAGTCTATTATAAATCCCCATGAACATGAAAACCTGTGTCCACAAGCTCAAATTGACATCCCTCTCTACAATCTACAATATCCAAGTCTCTCTCTTTCTTTCTTTCTTTCTTTCTTTCTCTCAATCTCTGTCTTTTCTTCTCGTTTTATGGGAGCTTTCCTGAACAATTTTCAAAGTTATATAAAGAAAATGAAAATGAATGACTAGCTGAACTGATGATGATTCATTGGATTTTCTCCAACATTTTAGATTTTTATTCGCCCATCTTTTTTTTAAACTTGTGGTTCACGTTAAGGTTTTCCTCTACTGATATTTCGAGAAAAGGGAAAATATCATAGATAACGGGGGTATTAAATCAGAGAGTACCACATCATGTAGTGCGTCTATCATATCTGGTGTACAGTTTATTATGTTGTATATTTTTTAATGCTGTCTATTTTCTTGAATGTGACTTGAAGGTCCAATAAATGTTGTGAGACTCACGCCCATCCCAAAAACGGACGACAAGCGAAGCAAACCTGATCGTCATAAGGAACATCGTGATGATGTGGGTAAATCAAAACTGGAGCAGAGTCGAGGAGGTAGTGTAATTGGAAGTAGCGGTCATCATACTACAAACAACGGTGAAAATACTATTCATGTCCCTTCTATAGACCCCGCATCTGCCAAAGGTATATCCACATATTGTGTATTATTATCATGTTTTGTACTTTATATGTATACAAAACATAATATTTTATGAATTATGAATTACGTCAAATCATTGAACTCAAAAGACCAAATGAAATGAAATGACATGATACGAAATTCATTTAGTTTTTAGTCTATTACTCAACATGTGCAATTTCAAAATCTTTTCACATCTTTCTTTTCCCCAACTCCCAGCTCCCAACCTCTAGGGAAGTAATCAAGTATAAAATGGAATAAAATTGGTTGAGAGAAAATCCTTTGATGTCCCATTTCCTTGTAGTTATACAGATGAAGAATTTCAATAGTATGTCATGTCAAAGTGTAAAATGTAAAATGTAAAACGTGTATATATATATTATAATTTTGTATTATGTAGGTTCCTCTATGAGACTGATGACTTACCTGACAACCTCAGCCACAAGTCTTCTCAGTTGGAGTCTATCTCGTTGGTTAACTTTATAATAATGAAAACGTCATGTACGCCGTTTATTACGCCCAATTGAGAAAGGGAAAAAAGAAGAGAGGAAGCCCAACAGAAAGAAGAAGAGGAGGAAAATTCAAAAAACACTTTCTCAACTCTCTTGAAGACTCTACTCCTTTTTCACCGTACTCACTACTCACTGTAAATAGAAATGTGACTTATACCTAGGAAATGAGGGAAATGTCTAAGAATCTACAAGGTTGTGCTCTGAAATATCATTATCATTATGGTTGTATAATATGCATATGTACTATGCACTATGTACACATAAAAATAATTTCCCATACGTAAGTACTTCTCTTGTACACTGTACATTATTTTGTGTACATATTATGCATTATGTATTTGGCACCTTGAAAATGAAAAAAATGTAGTCATGTTGATATTTCTTCTTCTTGTACGTATTAAAAATGTGAGGTTTCTTCTGTACAAATAATACAGTCGCCAAGAATTGTTACAAGTACATGATAATTTTAATAAATTAGAATAACATTTCTATAATACATCATGCATTATATATTATATTCGTATGAATAGTAATGGTATTTGTGTAGTAATAATAATAATTAAGCGATGATTTTTTCATCTAATGGTAAACTTAAAGCGCACTTTTATCCTTAGCCATCGTAAATACACACCACACTGCACATCAAAACAAAAACAGCAGCACTGAGCACTAAACACAAAGCACCGCACTGACTAATCACTAACCACAACTGCACAACGGTTACAGTTAAGCGAAAAATTTATAAATTTATAAAATAAAATTCCTTACTTTTTTTCTTTATTTTTTTAGGATGCACTATTTGTTGTCCTTTGTGTATAATAGTACTAATAATAATTATAAAACAACCACACTTCTCTGTACGGTCTTGCACATTTTACTGCACTGCACAAACAATTCAGTAGCACCACTAAATAGAATTTCTACTTAATATCTAATGTATGTGTATATTTAATACGTAAATGACTTAATGTAGAAAAAAGCTCGTGCTAAGAGAATATAGTTAGTGTTTCGAAAGTTATAATTTATTATCTATTATTGTGGAGTTCGTTCCTATATATATATGTGCATAATATAGGACATAGGTGTAAATAATACAAAATAATAAAAGGTTTAGATTTATTTTACATTTGAAGTTTAAAGGTATGAAAAAGGGTTTAAAACTAATTTTTGTGCAACTGCAGGTTTAGTTTTAAATTATTTTAGCTTTTGATGGTGGATTTTGTAATTTTTCATCTGATGCTGATACTTTTTATTTGATTAATTCCAAAAGTTATTCTACTCTCCGCAATCAAATTTAAAACAATTTCTATAGGTTATGAAAAGCGTCATTTTGAAAGAGGATAAGCTGCTTCTGCTAATCGGTGCTTACATCTTGCAGTATTCGTATTTTTATGAAATTGTATAAAAGTAAAAGTGTATCGTGTATAGTGTAGTGTAAAAAAAAATATGCATAGTGAAAAGTGCAAACTCAGCTAAAAAATGTGTATTGTGTGTTTAGTGTGATTTTATTCCAACTCATCCTTTGACGGAACTTAAAAATCCAGAGTGAAAATAGTTGTGAAATTAAAATCAAAAAGTTCCACAATTTATTTAAATCAATGTGCTGAGAAAACAAAACTCCACATCTTGACTATTTAAAGCAAAACCAAAGCAAACTTGACTCAAAAAGACAATCAAAAAAGGAATCAAACCTCAGCTTCCCTTAATTCATGACTCGTTACTCACGACTCAAGACTCATGATCGGAGACTCGAGAGACCCTTCAATCTTTTTATGCCCCAAAAAATAATATACGAATGGTTGACTATTAAAAAAATAAAAAGTTGCTGTGTCTATTAAATTATTGTAGTACATAATATAATATGCATATTTACGTGTTATAGTGAATAACTAGCGTAATATGAATAATGATTAAATAAATATATACATAAAAAAAATAACTGTAGATTAGTTTTTCTTATGCAAACCAGCACAAGTTATACTTACTTTATAATGCACCGAGATACTAGTGTTTTTTATATAAATAAATACATTCTAGTGCCAAAATTAAATGCGGTAGTGAAAAAAGCTGAAAGCTGTATGTGTGAAATTAAGTAGTTACGTATTACGTACACATGTTAGCTATATATATAGTAACATGTATAAAACACTTTTAGTGGCACTTTTTCTTCCAGTTACATAATGATTTTATCATCCATAAATACAAGAAATCTATACAAACAATAGGAAAGTGATGAGAATGAGCAGGAAACAATCAGAGTAGAGGAAATAACGATATGACACCAACACCTAAATTGGTAACTATTAAAAAGTTGGAAAACTGGTGACATTTTTGAAACATCCTTGTGATACAGTGATCCCTCTAAAATTCTGAAACTATTAAAAAATTAACTGTGGGAATGGAATGGTAAAGTTCTAGCATGTGGTTTTATCATTGCAGAAAATAACCTCAAGTGGGATGAAAATATCTACGTATATCTACATAATATTATTGTTAAAATTAAAAGATACCTATTAAATACGTAATTATTATATGATACGACATTTAACATTTAACACAAAAGGAATCAATCACGAAGAATAACTGGCAAGAGACGTGTATTTAGTATTTATTATTTATTGTAAATAAGCCGATGAACATGCAATGTGCAGTGTAGTAAATTTATATTCATATGAAACATAGATATATTATACACAAAATATAAAACTTTACTGTGTGTAAATTTTAACACCCCTCAGGTCGTTGCATGTATTTAACTTTAGTAAATAGAAAGATTCCTACACTATGCTGCTACAAAATATTGCATGTTTTGATATTATTATTTAAATTACATTTTACTTTGTGTTGTCTTATTTTGTTTCTACAACCACATGTACACTTTTACTTGACAAGACATAAAATATTTATTTAGTGTAGTGAAAAGCCTTTGAAAGTAAGTAAAAACCTTCAAAATTTTCAGTTATATAATACTTTGTGTACTAACCAACTATAATATGAATATCGAGGACGGACTGATCTCATAGTGTCGACAGTATGATAAATGATAAATTTGATATGTGTAATAATTACCTAGCATTAGTTATGACAAAGAGGGTTTCTAATGATAAAAGATAAAAGCAATCTCTTAATTTTACTATAAAACAGTATTTTATTCTAAGATAAATGATAAAACTCTATTATAAAAATCGAAACATACATATTGGATATTTACATGGTGTACTTTGTACGTTGTACATTGGGCATTGGGCATTGTGCAACATAATAGTAATGTAGATATATACCTAAATACTAATACACATTTCTTTTGAAACAGAATAATGTGTAATGTGCATTTTATTTCAAAGGTCACAAGCCTTTTTATGCAAATCTTTAAAATAGTTTGTCTTCAACTTTTACTTTTTTCACACATAAACGATGAAAAAGTTTTGAATATAATTGGAAATTTACAAATGGAATTACTTTGAAAAAATTTCAATCTCCAACAGAAAAAAAATGATGGTGTAATACGTGGCTTTATTATTGTTATTATTAGGTCGGCATTAGGAATTACGAATTCCAGTTTGTTTTGGAATCAACTTTGTAACATTATTAATTATTACCTATGAATTACTTTTTGTTATTCTGTCTGTCTTTATACATACTATGGAAAAAAGGTAACCACTATAAAATCTATGCATATTATATCATGCATGATACTGTCTTGTACGTATTATATAATATATAAGAATATATTAAATACACTAACTACAACATAATATTCCCTATGCATTACATGTACATTGTAGAATATTATATTATATTATACAATATGTTTAAAAGCCCACTGCAGTTCTATTTGTACGATAGATATATATTATATATATTAGATTGTAAATTGCAAAAAAAAAAACTGGAAAAGTATCAAAACGAAAGAAACAAAAACAGTATATATATAAAGGAGTAATGCATTATGTGGAATCTTGTTTTGAATATTGAATGAGTACTATAACTTATTTATGATGAAACCATAATATCATGGACGCATTCTTGTCTTGTCTCCATGTCACATATTACATATTATACATATTACATACCATACGTTCTTCAAAGCATCTATCCATCTAATATCTAATAACTCTGCATAACCAAGTTGTGCAGTGTTATGTAAAATGTATACTGCATTATCATTATTATATTTTGTGTACCATAATAATATTACATACGGGTTTTCCACTTTCTATGCATGGCTTTATATTTTTCCAAAAGATACAGTGTATGTAATGTATGGCGTATTGGTATGGTACATGGTACATGTGTGTAATATCTTTCCGTGAAAAAACTGAACTGAAGACTCTGGAGAGAATCATTTCTCCTCATAGTTGGTCTCTTTGAGTATAAGATGATTTTATTTGGGGACAGAAACATTTTTATATGTAATATGTAATAGATAGATAGATGTGTGTGGAGTGTATTTGTACATTGTAAAGAGTAGAAAGAGCACAGGGTACAGGGAGTGTGCCCGTTAATTTTGAAAGATACTTCTGTTCATATGTTTCATAGAAACTATAGACTAAAGAATACGTGAAGATTGAAGATGTGTGTATGAATGTACAAGAAAGACGTGTATCATTTTGTTTTCACTGGTTCCTTTTACTTTTTACTCTACAGCTGCACACTTTCATCATACATGTAAAGTATACATGTGAAAATGGATGGTATAGAGTAGCTACAAAAAATAAAAATAAAGAAGTTTCTCTCTCAGTAAAATAAATGTGGTACATGAGTAATATCCAATAATTTCCAAGTCTGAATGTACTTATCTATATAACATGTATAATATGTACATTGTACATATATGTACACACGTGCTATAATATGTATATAAATATCCAGATCAGATAAGAAGTTGAGGAACAGTCTCAGTTTCTGTCTTTCTCTCTAAACATCTCTCTTTTCTTCATTCTTTCTTCTTCTGTATTCTTTTGGTTTCTGGAGTCTAGATTCTAGATTCTAGCTTCTGTGTATGGTGCAGGAGGAGGGAAAGTACGTGTGTGTTTTGGTATGTATAGAAATAGCCGAATTTTTTTCCAGCCAGTAGGGAAATCAAAAGTACTGAATATGCGACAAGTGCGCTGACCATTCCGTCTATTTCACCCATAATTTTCTCTCCCATACCTCATATTCCGATAGAACACATACATGTATATTGCATATTGTATATGATTTCTGCGTTATTTTGTATTCTTTACTTATATTTATGTATAGACATTTCATGTCTTTTCCTTTCTCTCTCTCTTTCTTTCTTTTTTTCTGACTTTTTTTGACTATGAATCTCAGGCCAAGAATTTTTTAGCCAGAAGACGTTTTCTCAGTCGGTTCATGCCAGATCATATTATAATATATAATGCATAGTAAAACAAGGTCTGTGTATGTACATGAGGACGAGTTTGAGGGTGAGTGTGATATCGATAGGAAACCCAAAAGCCCAACTTAAATTTAAAGTAGCTCAAATGGCGTGAGTGGAGTCAAGTGACGCGTGAGGGTAATAATAATGATTACATAATATATATTTTGTCTATCCTCTGCCCTCTGCCCTCTATACACCGTACATTGTACAAGTGTACATTGTCAAGGACTTTACATCCTAATTCCTACACTTTTTACTCCACTTTTACTTTGTACTTTGTAACTTGTTTATGCTGTGTTTTTTTTCATCTAATGTATTTCTTAGCCCTATGAAAATTATGCCAAAGAACTTACGGTATTGTATATTGTATTTTATAAGATACTTTTCTTTTTACTCTATATTACTTGTATAATCTTCCGTACGTTTTGGCTGTCTTTTATTTCCTGTAAATTGTAAATTGTTACTACATTTCCCCCAAAATATGTGATATGTGATACAGAGGTCCCTGTTTGAATTTCAAGAATTTTATTTAGATTCCAAAGTTTTTCTAATACACACAAACACATCATACAACATACAACATGCATGTGTGCGTTTCATATCTTCTACACGTAGATAGTTTCAGCTTCCAAAGTATAAAGTGTGTAAAGTGTAAACATTAATAGAGTTTTTCTATCTCACTAGTGTTTCCTTTTTGTTTCATCCTAGTCAAAAGTTTTATGTTTTGTATGTATACACATATTACATAAACAGCTATACTTATCTGTAAATTCAACAATAAAAAATAAAAACAAAAAAAGTCACAAGAAGGGAAAACTAGAGTGAAAAAACTTAAAAGGTAGTTTTTGCTATCTTTTCCCCTTATTTTTATTCCAATTTCCCCGTATTTTGTAGGGATGGAAAGTGAAAGGAAATGCCGTTCAGTTTGGAGAATCAAGAATGAGCAACCAGAATTCAGAATTCATAAATGTGAACAAAACTTGTTTGAAAAATTTGTATACATATTTTGTCCAGACTCCAGACTCCAGACGCTTCAACTTTTATATTTTAAATGTACAATGTACGTGGTATATTATGTGTTTAGCATATATAGGATACATGCAACTCGCACCATACAACTAGAGGACAGTCAACAGTCAACAGTCAGTGGCGGAATGTCAAAAGCCCAAGCCAAAACAAACATGAGACAAAGGAAAAGGGGAAACCACCTAGGACTTAGGACATGGAGGACGACCGTCAACTTGAGACATTCAAGATTCAAGATCCAACCTTGTGTGTAAGCGGAGTATGCAATTGAGATGAATGCACAATATTGTTCTAAACACACATATAACATATAATACATACAAAGGCTTTGTGTGGACAAAATACATTGGGCATACTTACGTGCAGTATTCCCTATACATAATACATTTCCACTATTTACATTCTACATTCTACGTGTGTATATTTTGATGTGAAAGACACTTGACAAACAAGTTGAACTTTCCCTTCCGAGGCGAAGGCGAACATTTAGAAGAGGGTATAAACTTATTTCCAAGTCAGAAATAGGAAACAAGAAAGAAAATAAAAGACGAGGAAAGGAAAGAAAGCAGCTACACAAGACACTAATACAGGAATACAGGATACTACGATCCGGAATTCTAGATTCTAGATTCTGGGATACTTACTGCTGCTGCTGCCACTGATTTCCTTTTCCAATTCTGCACTCTATACTTGCATTTGCATTTTTTGTCCCTAGTCCCTAGACTTTTTTTACCCGTGATTTCCCTGCCATTCCATGTCTTTTTTTATTCTCCCTTTTCCCTTTCTGTCCTCATGCAAAGTACAAAGTACTCTTTGTTGTTGTTTTAAATTTCAAATGTTCTCCATTTCCAATTCACAAATTCTTTCTTCTTGTTCTGCCTCTACTATACACTTTATTTATAGTTACTATAGTACTGTACTTTCCACTTTCTATCCACCTCAGCCTTTTCCCTGACTGAGATTCCTTATGGAGTCCACATGTCCAATTTCTAAAACTTTAGACTTTATTTATGTGTACGTACATTGAGAATTGAGAGTGTTTATATGCATGTACAATGTACATTGTACATTACATATACGGAGATTATTTGTATAGTGTATAGTGTGAATTGTGAATCAATCCTATTTAAAATATTTAATCCGGGTGATTCATTTGCTTCTATTTTATCTTGTAAGCTGTAGAGGTAGCGAGGTACAGTAGATTCTGGGGTTTTGGCTATTTTTAACAAATCCAACTTTTCTTTATTCTTAAAGAAAAAGTTTGGTTTTAGATTTTATACTATAGACTGTAAAAGTTTTTTTTATGTTCGTTAGCTATATGAAAGACATGTCATCATGTATAGGTATGTATAATATGTATAGTAAGTATATTACGTATTATATGGCATGAAATTGTACAGAAAAATGGAAAGCATTTTACGAATTACGAATGCATTGATTAAACGTAATACGTATACGTACTAGATACATGTGAGGGAATGGGATGTCGATCTACTACAAAGTACAATCTACAATCTTCAATTCATTCACCATTTTGGAGATGTAATGTGAGTGGGATTTTTGTGGTAACCATAGCACGTATTTGTGTGGATTTTGGTAAAAATCTTCGTTGAAAACGAAACGGGAAAAAGATGAGCCATGTATGATGGGACTGTCTCTCTCTCTCTCTCTTTAATATAGTGTATAATATAATGGGAAAGTATACATTTTATATTGGACATGCATACAGTGCCCACTGTACAATGTACAGAGTACAGAGTACATTCAACCTCTGCTCTGTCTGTATATTGGGATTTGAAATAAAAAATACATGACGATGATAATGATGACTTGGATGGAATTCAAAGGGAGCAATTTCTTTTAACGTGAGAAGAATGTAACTATTACTCGTTTTCCTTTTTCTTTTCCTTCTCTTATATCTTGTACTTGTTCTTTCTCTTCCTCTTCTTCTTCTTCTTCTTCTTCTTCTTCTTGTTCATCCCTTCGCCTCATTCGCTTTCTCATGTTCATGTTCGTCTTGATCTTCATGTGGGTTCATGTAAGGCAAGGCTAGGGCATCCAGGGCATAGTTCATGCTCCTACACGTTTTGATGTAGACATTTCATATTTTATTTATTATTATGTACTTTTATAGACATAATCTTTCTACAGTCGTTTCCCTCCCTCCGCCTGTCTCCTTTTCTGTCCTTTTCTCTTCTTGTGGAACTGATGCTACAACTGATATGGATACGGATACTAAAACTAAACCGAAACCGAAACTGAAACTGATACTGATCAACATTATATTATGTACAATAAGTTACCACACACTGAAGATGGAAGACGGAATACTTACCGAATACATGCGTCTTGCTCCCTCTCCCATCTCCCATCTCACATCCAACATCCTCCCTACATGTGTACATTCTCCATTCTGTCTCTTTTGCCCTATTCATTTTCATTTGGGACAACAACAACAACAATTTTCCAAATTCAAAATTTCAAATTCTAAATTACAAATAAACTATAAATTATTATTTACTTTCTCTTGTTTTCCTCTTTCTCCAATTTACTGATACCATTTGTTTTTTAGTAATAAAGTATCCGGATCCCAAATCCACACTAAAAGTAAAAAAAAATACTAAAATCATTGTGTACGGTGTGTTATAATCTGTAGGAAATGACTATGGATTATGAATATGAATAAGTCAACTCATAAAATATCCTGTTCATAAAGAAAATTTAAATCTGAAATGTATCAAGTCTCAAAACTCTCAAGATAAGTATGCACGATTTATACGAGAAATTTAGAATATCCTACATGATACATGATACGTAAGACGGTATATAATAAATGCGTATAATATGTAAGAGTAAAAAGATAAAAGTGGATAAAAAATAGTGAATAAAAGGTTCGGAGTTCGGAAGACATCCGTAAAAGAGGTAGTTTTGTGGGGGAAGGCGGAAAAGCTCTATCCATCCATCTATTATAAATGCACATAGATTTACATATTATCAACAAAGCTCGATTTCCTCTTAATGACCCATGAAATCTACATGAATGGAAATTCAGGACTGAGGACACTTAGCAGGACGACGAGTGAATAGAATTTACAATGTAGACGGCAGAATGTAGAACGAAAGAGGAAACTGAAAGAGTATATTTAGTATTTAGTATACCTCTAAAAGTTGTAAGTGAGAGAAAGTGAGGAGGAAGGCATCTAATAATATATATGTAGAATGTGTAACAAAAGTATAGACAAAGATTAAAGTATGGTATAATATATTTAAGTCTATAAAGTCCAGTGTCTGATATACATTAGCTCCTCGTCCAAGGATTAGCAGGTTTACTTGAATACAGATACAGATAAAGCTATTACTTTATTTCAGTGCAAATGCAGTATGTATTCTCTATACATATAAAAAATATATACGTGCACTCCTCCTTTGTCGGAAATTCCACTTCATCCTTCTATTCTATATTCTACATTCTACATAAACGTCTATTCTCGGATCTGTACTACGAAGGAATCCTACTCCGCTTGGACCTTGGACTCAAGTCAAAGTCAACTGGTCATATTATTGTATTCATGCATTCATCTTCCCTGTCCCCTTTTATTATTGTAGAAAAAGCAATAATGACAGAAAAGATGAACCCTTTAGAAGAAGGAGAAGAAGGCAACAAAGAAATTAGAAAATAAGAATCTGCAGACAAAACAAACCAAAGTACGGAAATGCATTTGTCCATCTTCTATTTCATTCTTGTCAAAGAACTCACTCTTCAGTCGATATTTTACATGTAAATTATTATCCACTTTGAAGAGTGTACTGTGTATACTGTATAAGCAAAACTCAAAAGTGCAATTGACAATTTACAAAAACACACAAATTTCCCTCCCTTTTGCATACTGATAATCCTTTTCCGACTAGACGAGGCTTTAGTCTAGAGTCTCCAATGTGAATTTGAATTACTTAATGGTTAATGGTTGATGGGCTACATCTAGTGTAAAAACACACAATTTCATTTGCAATTGAAATCTTTTGCATCTTCAATATGTTGTGTATAATTGAAATGTAAAATTAATTACATATGTAATTAATATATACAACTGTATATTCACATGGTAGATTTTATATCTGACACAAAACACAAAACACCAAACAACAACAAAAAATTCAATTTTTACAATTTAGAAAAATAAAATGGTACAGATACAGATAAAGCTATTACTTTATCCCCTTTGTACTCTTTAATCTAGCAATTGTCAAATTCCAATACAACTCAAGACTCAAGATCAAGGTTTGTGAAATTTTCAATGGGATTATAAAAAGAAGGAAGGAAAAAGTAAGTAGATGTGATGTATAATGTACTGTATACACTATACACAATTGGAAGTGGAAAGAAATTTGATGGCTTTTTGTTCCTGTACCCTGTACATTGTACAATGTACATTCTACATGTATGTATGATGAAATTGACAGGCAAAAGAGACTACTCCTGTTTCGTCCTTTTTTTGTACTACTTATTTATTTATTTACACCATGTACAGACTTTGAAATGCATATATGAATACGGGTAGAGTATACGAGAGTAACTATTTGTAATGTCGAAGGCATGTGAATCGGTTGCTTGTAACTCCAGTGTCTACAATCTACAAGTACACAGTAAACAACATACAGAGCAAACCCCAAGATCTACCATGTGCATAGGTATATATTATATATTGTAAACATGGAGTATCTCTATTTTTGTGTACACAGTGCACACACCTTCATCGCAAAGAGAGAATAAAGAGAAGGACCCTAATAGCATTATACATTTGTCTACGGACTTGTCTCTCCACCATTCTTTCTCTCAGCTCTCAGCTATAACATTGGCATTATGGTCAGAAGAATGTATTGCATTCCACTGTGTAAAGTGTATCTCTGTACTCTGTACAAAGTACAAAAAGGCCAGTAGATACATATAATGTATAATAGACAGATGCATATACACATAACGTAAACACACATGTACAATGTGCCAGCATACGGAATACGGAATACAGAAGATGAGGAAGGAGAAAACTGGGACTGAAACTGGAAAACGATACAGAATACAAGGAGAATGGAAGGGAAAGAAGGGAAATCTCATCAGAGTTGAAAGGGACTCTAAATTCCACTCACGTTCCTTCGCAATAAGCAAGTTGAGTCTGAAACCGACATTGGATGAATATTGCAGCACGACGGGACACTCTAATGCTCTAATGTTCCGTGTACATTTCTTCTTCTTCCTCCTCCTCCTCCTTCTTCTTCTCATCTTCATCCTCCTTCTTTCTTTTTCTTCGTCATATTCCTTATTCCTCACTATGTTCCACCATATTCCAGGATACATTTATAGAAGAGTATAAAGTATAAACCAACCTAATTGTATGCAGCACATACGGATCCACAGATCCAGATGTACACAGTCTAGAACATTTTCCAGAATAATTTTGTCAGCTCTATACAGATATACAGATATTTTTCAGAGGAGAAGCCCAAGCTTTTTCTCTTTTTGTATCGTCGCCTCCCTCTACAACATTGTAAGCTGCAACGTAAACGCAGTCCTCGTGTAGATTGTGGATTTAGAAATGAGGACTTTATGAGGTAAACTAATGATTCTTGATTCTTGTATGACATTTAAGACTTGATACAAAAAAACACTAATTAATTAGTTTGGTGATATCATGTCTAACATCCAGTGTCTAGTAGTATATTAGCTTGCGTCTAGGAGTCGAGCAGGTTTTACCGTACCTTTTGAACACTTGACAAAACTCAAGAGGGTGAAAACAAATTGAATTAAACTTACACTCAAGTTCACTAAAAGTTCAATAAGATTTATATCAAGTTTATCGGTTTTTAATACATATGTTTTCAATCGGATCGGATGTAGAATATCGGATGCTTTTACACAAAAAAGATCACTAATTGACAATATGTTCAAAATAGGAGGGTAGATGAATGACGAATGACTGAAAGGTGCATGTGTGAACACCTCAAACCTCAAGACTCAAGACTCAAGACACCTGGAGGAGGATAAAGTCTGGAAAAGTATCTTTCTAAAAGCTGGTTTGTGTTCGTGGTATTTAGAAGATTTCACAGTGGTAATTCCTATTTCTATCCTATAATTTGGCCTTTTGTCTTTTGTCACTTTAAATTACTACAAAAATGAGTTGAAAAGCTGTTTGTCTATACGCTGAAATACTTACCGGTATGCACCGCACTACGAGTCTTGAGTTGCCTCCAGACTCTATAACTCTATCTAACCGGAAAAAGATCGTCATCTCATTAGCATATTGTCAGTGTTTGGTGTTTGGCGTGTAGCTAAAGCTAATAAGAATAAAATGTCAAGAATGAACAAGAAAGATGAGAAATGTTAATGGTATGCACATCATGTTTACAACAAGTTGAGATATTTATGTAGATTTCTCTCAAATAGCAACTTTACATTTTTGGAACGGCTGAAAAGTTATAATTATGCATTGTGCATCATTATATTTTAACATAAATCGATATTCGTACTAGTATGCAAAATATTCAAAATGACATTTTTATATAACTTTTCGCGTAATGTTTAACTGCACTAACATGAGACAGTGAAATACTGCTCATTTCCTTAATAATAAAAGTACTTGTATGTATAATTTTCTTCACATGTTTATAAATTAAAATGAAGATATAAATCTGATTTTGTTTTCTTTACCTGAACTTTTATGATGGATCAACATTTTTTATTGCCAAGCACGATAAATACCAAATCAAAATTAAAATTTTTACACTATATTGTGTTTTGAGTAATGGTTATTGCTTCTTCCACCACTGGCATTCTCTATGTGTAAATATAGTTTGCATTTTGCATACATACGATATACGATAAATGAAGGCAAAAGGCAGACATATGTACGCATTGTATTTTATGTATTGATTCTATTTATTCCGAGTACAAACTATTTACAACTTGGAAGTAGAAAAACAACAAACAAACAATAGAGCTTATACTAGTATTATTATTATTATTATTATGTCTTTGTACGAGCGTTTCAATGTCATTCTGAGACAATTCACATTATGTACAAACAAATCAGTTTGGTTACATTCACATTCATACTGTCATTCACCACTCTTCACTCACACTATAAACTATAAAAATAAATACTTAAAAGCTTTTTCAAGACGATGGGGAAGCAGCGGGACTTGCGGCGGGTGAAGATGCAGAAGCGGGAGCATTTGAATTTGAATTTTGATCTGAACCCGAAGAAACTGGTGCTGGGTCTGCTGCTCCCACTGACCTGTCCCCTAAACTAGCACCACCAGCTGGAGTTTGAGCAACTCCTATACTTGAATCTGCTGCTGCTGCTGATGATGATGATGCAGAGACTGGAGCTGAATTTGCTTCTACGGCTGAATGTGGTCCATCTCCCAAACTCCGACTTCCTGAACCAGCATCATCCCCGATTCCAAGGACACCCATGAGTTGAGATATAAGTTGCAAATCATTTCCAACTAAGTTACCAACATTGTCAACTGCAGATGCACCAGTCTCTAAAACGTTAGAGACCAATCCGCGATTCCCTGTTAAACCTCCCAGGACTCCTAATGGACCTCGTTGCTCAGTAGCACTTTGAACAGTGTCTGTAATTATGCAACAGCAAGGCGGTGTTTTTAGACAGTATGGCCATTTCAAAATTCAAAATTTATAGCAGTTTATATTTTTGTGTAAAAAATAATAAATACACATTTTAATGATGAGCGTTCATTTCCTTACTTTTGACGGAATCGAGTAGGCCGGCCGATTTTCCACTTTCTGTAAAAGTTTAAGAATTTTAGATACTTTTTACATAAACTAATAACAATATTGTTTTTTCAATGCTCCAAGGATGTCTGATTACTTTTAATTATTGTGCCTATAAAAAGCACATCAGGATAAAAATAAAAATAAAAACTAACGTCCGTGGCTATCACCGCCGTATCCTTGACGAGCCTGAGAATTTTGAGCCTGAGCATTTTGAGCCTGGGCTTGTCTTAATTGTTGGTATTGTTGCTGTAACTGATGATGCTGGTGTGATAATTGTTGGTGTTGTATTTGTTGTTGTATTTGCTGCTGTTGTTGTTGATTCTGAATTTGTGGTTGGTTGAATTGTTGGGTTTGAGATTGGGGTTGTTCTACTGGGAAATTATCACGATCAAAGCGACTTGGACCATCCTTGTCAGTATTTTGACCTTGCTAAAAGAGTTTCAGATTTTTTCACAATTTCTCAACAGCTCCACTCAATACTCCATATGTATTATGTATATTAGGAGTATTATACTATATAGTATATATAGTACCTATAGTTGTATTGATTTTGCATAATATATAAAACTTAATGAATACACAAACTCTTACGGGTGCGGCACTCGTCGTTGAGACGACTCCAAAGAGAATGACGATCAAGAACATGTTGAAATTCATCTTATTTCTAATCCTATAATCAAACAACAAACAAAACAGAGTACCAATTTTGTGCCTACTAATACTAACCATGATTAGTTGATCAATCACAATAAATGGAAAACACAAAACAAACAGTCATAAATGGGATTTAATTTCCCATTTGCCTTAAGCATGTCATATAAATGACGTCATTATATAGCTTCAAATAGTGATTTTGTCATAGTCGTAAAAATAGTGAAACAATAACTGTTGAAACTGTAAAACAACTTAATAGGGTTTTAATTCTTTGGACGCATCATGTATACTGTAGACTGTAGGTTGTAGGTGTTCATGAAAAACTGGGGCTGTTCAACACTCACGTATTATAAATTATAATATTAGTGTGTCTAGTGTTTAGTGTTTAGTTGTTTCTTTTATTTTCTGATTTTCTATCACTACAGTTTATTTTTTAAATGACTTGTTTGCACATTAAATGCATGCATATTGATTGTTGATTTCATCATGAACTCTTTTATCTACGAGATATTAAACAATAATTGAAGGATTGAAAATTTGATGCAATTTAATACGCATGTGCTTGCTGTTTACTGTAATTTTCAAATCTACTTAAATATCTGTCAATGAATTGGAAAGCATTCTCGTGATAAAAAAAGTATGAAAAAACGAAGGTATAATCTACATTAATCTACAAAAATCAGAAACGTATTTGGGATTTGTGGCTACTTATTTATTTATTCACATGAATTATGAATTATTATGTGTTTATAAAAATAGTATCTGAAATCTGAACATGCGTCTCTGTCTTCAAATATTTTTTATAAAAGATTGTGTTTATAATTTCTACATACTCTTATTTATTTTTCTCTCGCACTCACTCTTTCGCTCATGTGTTTGTAGTTTGTACAAAGTAAGCATTTGTAATTATTGCACAAGTAAACTTTTTTCAAGGGATTTTTTTGCTTCTCCCATGCCCGTTCTCGGTTTTTTGAATTCAGAAGGAAGGAAGCTTGGGATCAAATTCACTGGGAAAAGGATTGCGTTTTATTGAACTAATAATAATAATAATGGTGATAGCAATATAATATGCGGCATTTTTGTGTGTACTCTAGATTCTAGATTCTAGACTCTAGAGAATTCAAAGCAAAGGTCAAAAGTCATAAAATTAGAGCCGCAGTATTTTTATTGTATAGAGAAATTTTATGGGAGAATTTTAAGAATATCAGTATTTCATTTCCAGGCTGACCACTGAGCTGGGCTGAGCTTCTCTCCATTAGGATCATCCAAAAGGGAATCGTAGAACTCATTCACCAACATAGAACATGGAACATAACCAACTCTCAGATCTCATGTACGAAAGTAAAAAAAAATAAAATAAAGTAAAAAGAAAAAGCAAGAAAGAAAGAAAGAAAGAACGGGATGTAAGAGAGAGAAGAGTAAAAGTATTTGAGTTTTTCTTCTTCTTTTTAAGTCCGTTCAGTATGGTCCATTGGTTTGGTTTGGTTTGGTTTGAGTTTTGAGTTTTTGGTTTGGACTGTGGTTCATTCCCCGGCTATCTCAAGTTTATTATGAGAAAGGATACAGATACAAAAAAACCTCTGTAAAAAAGAGAACTGTACAGCATATGTTTCTTATACACTATACATTATATGTATAGAGAAAATACAAAATCCATGGATGTACAGACTGTGGTTGTATGGTTTTTACATTAGCCCTAATGAATCATTAATGAGGAGAAAAGGAAAAGTGAGAGAATGAAAGCTATTGCAATGAGTCGTGCGTGCTGACAAAGATGAGCTCACCATCAGATTGTGTATGCACAAACCTTGTCGTTGTATTCTGTATAGTGTTTGGTATATGTATATTGTATATGTATACCTTTTTATTTATGTAAGATGATTGTGTAGTCTCCTAAGAAAGACATTCTTTCTTCTCTACTTGAGCTCCATTTTGTTATATCGCTTCTATATTAGTTTCTCCATGAGTTTATTGATGCTTCGGGTTCTTGGTATTTCTATTTCTATTTCCTATTCCTATTCGTCTTGGTGTTGCTGGTGTTGGTTTTGATGGTAGTTGGCGGTGGTGATGGTGGTTCCTGCCTTTGCCTTCTTTTTCTGTCTTGTACTTCTACTTCAACTTAATCCAATTTTCCTTGGGGAGATTCGTTGACGCTTCAGGTCTAAATCGGATCGAAATCCCGTTTCCAGTTCAGTTTCCACTCCTCCTGTATTCGTCATCTTCCTGGTTCTTCTTGATTCTTGATTCTTGATCTTTTTCCTTTCTTTGTCCACTCTTTGTTTGAATGGTGTTTTATCTTCTATCTCTTTTACTTGATTGTTTACAAGAGTGTTGAACAAGTGGGCATTTTGTCAAAACGAAACTTTTAGAAATACACTGTACACTGTGTACATTTCATTTTCTGGTGTTTATTTTGTAGAAAATAATCATGTATATTGTATATTACCATTTATCATGCATTATTTAATAACAAGTGCATTAAATTCAAATCAAAAATAGCATGTCTTTATACACGAGCATTTAACAATATTATATTTTATATTCATAAAAAAGCCGACACGGAACATAAAGTACAAATACATACTGTTTCAGATTATGGATTGCAGAATATCATCATTCTCAAAAACTTAAAGCCATACCATAGTGACCGCTGCTGTCAGCTGCATGGAGACTGTGGAGCAGCGGGCTGAAAAGTCACCACAAATTGAAATTAATGATAAGATCCCCTTGTCGATAGGAATATCAATACGATTACGCTGAATACTGTATACTATATACTATAAACGCACTTAATCAAATCATTTAAAGAATGACAATAAGCTGACCACGCATTCCCATTCATGAAATAATCCCAAAGGAATTTATACGCACTTTTCTCTTCCTCTCCTTTCTTTATTTTCCACAAAGATTCGTCTCATGCTCCAAACTCCAAACGGCAGAGAGTTAGCATTTACCTTAGTGAGTAAGTTTTATGCATTTTCTTGGAAACTCGTAATGTCTCTATCTACATGTAGAATCTAGAGTAGACCACAAAGTATACAGTACAGCAGTGCATATATTATACAAGGCTGAATTTTAAACTAAAGGATCCCATCTATACACCATACACCATACAAGAATGAAATTAACTTGGCTATTCTAATTTCCCTTTGAAGCTCTTAGCCTACACAGAGGTGAAACAAGAAACAAGTAATCAGCGGCACATAGTTCCTAAAGAAGCAGAAGAAGACGACGAAGAAGAGAGTGAGAGCATACATCTCAGAAAATTGCAAATTAACTGCTTGTGGAAGGTGAGTGCTGGTTATGGTGATCAAAATATTATGAAAATGGAAAATGGACTACTAATGAAACTTGAGTGGATTTCAAATTTCAATTTGGTCGACATCTCACCCTCTTTTTACGGTTAACGCTTAATGGGTAATGGGTAATGCATCGCTCCATCAGTCAGTCAGTCGCTACAAGTGGTTGTTTCAAAAGCTAGAAATATGTATACATATTTACATATGTGGCTATAATCACTAATCACTAGTGAGTGGAATGCTTACATTTGCAAAAATAATATGCAATCTTAATTTCGTCCTCATTCTATTTATATAATATAATATATAGACGACTCGGGATTCAGTACATTTCGCTCCTCACAAGGACTTTCCAAATGTCAAGAAAATAGGAAATGAAATAGATTTGGGAATTGAGATTTGAGATTGAGGATAAAATAACCTCAGGCATTACTTTCGCATACGCCAAACCGTGTCTTTCTCTAGGAGCTTCAAACTTCAAAACTACAAACAGCGTAACGGACGGAGGTCCCATTTATTTTGGATTTGGATTCGGATTTTGGGTAGAATGGTTAATATCTGTTGATTTCTCCATCTTCTAGCTGTTAGCTGTTGGATATACGTAGATCGTATGTCTAAACTCTAAACATACAGCGTCAGTGACATCACCTGTTTTACTCTACTCTCTACTATGGTACGTAGTACGTACAGAATACAGAAATGACTTCATTGGGATGCAAATATGCTCCAAATGGATTATAAATCATCCTCATCCTCTTTCATCATCAGTTTCTTCTTCTCATCCTCCCTAGCATGTCAACAGAAAGACAGAGAGAGAGAACAGAACAACTCGATTAAAGTCATGTAAATAGGCTTAATTTCCGCTGTCAACAGTTCTCATCCTATTCCGCGCAGTTTATCCTCTCTCTCCCATTTACACGAGTATACCATATACCGCATCGAGCTCCTTATTTAATACATCTACAATGTACAATGTGCAGTGTACACTTCATCCTTAATCGTGTTCTACTATATCAACACAGAGTAAATAGTAAATAGTAAATACATAGCACATCTAAAACCTACAAGAAAGGCTTTGGAAAGTAGAAACTCCAGTTCCCAGTTCTCATTTTATATACAAAATTCATACAATCAAAACACAATAAATGTACATTGTACATAATATTATGAATACTCGTCAACATTCATCGTTCAAATAGTCATAAATATTTGCTCTAAACTCAACGTCCTTTCTACACTAGGATATTTTGCAAATTTTCTTTTTAATTATACTGCTCTGCATTTTTGGTAAATAATCATTATGCTTTTAAAATGTTTATGATTAATAATGATTAAATTATAAATTATAAATAAAGGTTAAAGATACTAAAAAAACTAGTAAATAATAAAAAGCGTTAGGAGGACGCATGACTGAAACAAATCAAATTTTAAAACAAAAAAGTAAGCAAGTAAATTTATTTTGTATGTTTTGTGTTTTGAACGTATATAAATTCAAATAATTTGGAAAAGGGAAAATGTTGTCACCCGCGTTTATCACTTCACACAATCCAATCACTGCTCTCCTTGTCTCCTCCTTTTGGACAGATTATACAGAATACAGAATATAGAGTACAGGATAGAGTGTAGAGATACCCACTGTCATCGTCTTGTCCTCCTTATTACCTCATCTGTTTTGTTTGAGTGTTTTCTATATGTACGTGTAAATGAATTCAACGGAGGAAAATATCAAGTATCTGAGGACTGTGATGGTGATTTCAGCATTGAGATCCAGATCTAGATCTAGATGGAGATGGAGCAGGAGGAATCCATAAAAAGAGACATTTGCATCTCTTAAAATGTTAAAATAACGGTGTAATTCATTTTATTATTATGGACATGTAGACACACTAGCAATGTAATAAAAAGTAAATTGGAGTGGATCGTGCATGGTCATGTTGCATATTTTAACGAACGAGAGAAAGGAGAGAAAACATGTAGCCAGTAGTGAGTAGTGAGTAGAGAAATTTCACTCGCTCCCTCTCTTCATTCCTTTTTCTCTACTGGGCTTTTGGACTCATTTGTCTATACGTATGCCGTATGCCGTGTTCCTCTCATATCATATGTGTAGAAAAGAGAGAGAGAGAGAGGGTTGAAATGAGATGGGGTTGCATCTGTATACAAGTAAGTGTACAGAGTATGGCTGTATGGATGTATTTGTGGAATCTGTGAAGGTGAAAAAGGCGGAGGAAGGAGTAAAAAAATAAATCGAACCTGTGTAATGGTCTCTAGTTTCTTTCTTTAGTTTTAGTTTTAGTTTTAGTTTTTCTCGTCCTTATTCCATCTTTTCCATCTCTTCTCTCCTATTCGATCCTTTTTATCTTGAGTATTTTCTTAATGTGTTTCTCCTCCGTTTTAGCGGGTTGTGCTAGTTCATGTTCCATTTTGAGAAGTTGCGGCTGCTTACAACACAGTATGTACCATGCACCATGTACAATGAACAACTTAGATACATGTAGTACCAAGTATCAAGTACCATGTATGAGAGACTGTTTGTCGATATTAGTCCTAAGAGTATAAAAAGAGTGACGTGATATTTCTATGTACTGTGTACTAGAATAGAGGTACTATTCGTGTATACTATATATTATATTTACAAAAATACGGAGCTGGAAACTTGAAAGTGGAACATGTGTGTACATATAATCTAGTTACTACTATATGTGTAGGAATAGAGTGAGAGAGAGAGAATTTAGTAGTGTTAGTGTTGATGCAATTTTCAAATGGATCAGGGAGAGAGTCGTCTTGAATCGTGATAATAATGTCCTAATAGACGAAGGAAATGTGAACTTTTAGCCCTTCATGACTACCTGTCTATGACTAGACTAGAAATCACCGTTTAAAACCTAGTTTTTTTTTCTCTTCCTCTTCTCTATTTTCTACTTTCTACTTTGTCTAGTATCTAGTATCTAGAAACTAGTATCTAGTACTTTTATGTCTATCTAGTCACTCTTTGATTCCATTTCTCTCTTTCTCTCTCTCTCTCTTTGACTCATATCAAATGTTATGTCTTCTTGATTGTACATCCTCTTTTTCCTCCTCTTCCACCCACCTCCACATATCACATATCCAGCTTCCACCACCACCTCCCTCTTTCATCTGCGTACATCCGTAAACTTCATTTTATATACACTATCTATTAAATATTACATGCATTATATGTGTATTAAGTATTTCTGAGGTCGGAAGTCGAAAGTCGAAAGTCGGAGGATGAGGATAACGGATAGAGGAATGATAACATTTTATTTATCCTCCTTGAGAATTCATCCAAATCTTCCCCTTCTTACACCGTAAACGCAATGTGCAATGTGTATACAGTTGGTAGTAGTTAGTTGTAGGAGGTATGCGTTTTTTTACTTTCTCCATTCTTCGTTCTTTGTCACAGGAAATATGAAATATTCTCGCTTTCTAATTTAGTAAGATATTAATCAAAATACGTGTTTTATTCCCACCCTTTTTAATCTTCAACCCTCAACCCTCAACACCCAACTCCCACACTCCTCTCCTATATTAGTTCTTAGTTAACACAGAGAATTAGCCAGCCACCAATTTTAACAATATAAAAATTAAACTAAAACTTGTTTCTCTGTAGTTTATGGTCAAAATCCGTCAAGCTGTACAATGTAGGCTCTATTCAAGACACCCGGCACCCGGTAAAAGAAAAAGGACAAAAGACAAAAGGGCAGGAAAAATAATCAAACCTGAGAGAAATAAAAATTTCATATCTGGAACATTGAGCTTGACCATTATTTCCTCCTGATGTGATATGTGATGTAATGATAATGATAGCCAAACTACTTTACACTTTACTCATATTTTTGTCCTTGGTTACTGAGGACTGAGTACTGAGGTTTCCGTTCTTTTGTTTTTGTAATACGTGAGCACACAATGTTCAATGTCCAGTGTACAGTTTTTCACAAAGAGATTCGATTGTAGATTGTAGATTGTAGTGGTAGGTCGTAGAAAGGAAAGACAGTTGTAGAAGGAGGAAATAATAATAATTAATATTTCATTTGGACAAGCATGGAGCTATTACAAGGGCATTCCATGAAATTTTTCCAGATATCTCTCTTTCTATCTCACAGTGTAGTGTGTATTGTGTAGAGTAAGACGTAAGAAGGGAGAAGAGAGAGAAAGAGAACCTGTCATTAAAGTAGAAAAGTAGGTAGCGTATGTTCGTAATGTGGGGGATGGCAGAAGGAACTGTTGTACATTGTCTGGAGAAAACAAATAGAGGGGGCAAGAATGTGAAAATACTATGTGTGCATAGGAATAATAATAATAATAATGACCCGAATTGTTTATGAAGATGGTTTTATTGGCCACCAATTCACGTTCTTTGGGCTTGGCCACTGTACATACCAGACACTAGCTACTAGACACGTTTACGATTACAACCTTATTGCTTTTGCTTTTGTACTGCGTACGCATTATGGTGTGATTTGGGGTGTAAAAGTTCCCACCTCCAAACTCCCAGCTCCAAGCACACACACATAACACATATGGACCAAGGAATTTTTCTGTCATTCTCAATTCTCAACATACGATAGTTACAACAAGGTACTTTTTATTACGTGGAATAAAATGGAAGGTTTGAGTAGATTTGTGCACTTTCTCCTACATGTAATAACTCATACATCATACATCATATAGCAACACAATAAATATTTTTCTATAATTCAACTAAACTGAATTGAGCTATTTTTATTCCACAATCCATTAAGCAAAAAAAATACAAGGATGAAGAATTTGAGAAAATACCTACTATTAATTTATAATTTCTAAGAAAGAAATCAGACCAGAGTTTTTCTAGTTTCTAAATAATGCTTGTCAGTTGGTTTGTTTTACATATATTACAAAAATCAATAATTTCATCATTTCTCCTTTTTAATGATTAACAGACATTTTGAGATTTTGGTTTTAAATGTGTGAGATATTAACTATTGACTGTTGGCTATTGGCTTCATCAAAGATCAAGAATTAAAAGGCTAACTTAAATTCAGATAACGTATTTGGTTTTGTATTGTTTTTCATGTCCTTTTTCAGGTCATTTTTCTCCATTGAAAACCATTTGAAAGGTCTAAATTTTGTCGTGGGATTTCAAAATAAGGTTTTTGTTTTGAAGGGGCTTGGTTTTAAAAAAAGAGTAAAAGATGATGATAAAAAATTGCATGCACCTCACGTTGCTCTTCTGTAGAAAAGAGAAAGGAGAAAATAAGTAGAGTGAGGTACTAACCAAATACAGTAATTCATAGTACAAATTTCATAGGTGTATGGTGTTGGTGTACATTGTACATTGTATAAAGCGTATTTTTACAGCGGACGACTTAAAAATATGAGACGTAAAAAAGAGAAGATAAAGAGACTGAGTAAGCACTAAGCACATAGGACAGGAAAAAACGAGAGGATTGGGATATCATAATAGAGTATGGAGTATGAAGTAAAGCATCATGATGATCCATTGAGTTTGAAATATTTTCAAACTCAGTTTCTAGTCTACTGACTACAAGACGGTGGTAACAAAAAAAAGTACAATATCTTTTTCTACCCGGCTCTTGGTTCTTGGTGTGAAAATTGCCTTTTATAGGGAATAAATGAACAAAGAGACAATCCCAATATGGAGTTGACACTGTTTTCTCACTATATACTTTTCTCTCACTTCAGGTTGGACTTTGGACTTTGGACTAGAACTGGAAAGTGGTGGGAGAAGAAGACTAAAGAAAGAAAACAGAGTGCAGTGAGAATTGAGATATTAGATAGATATGTATATATCGAATAAACCTTGTTTTTCCACATTCTGTATTCTGTATAGATGGATATCTCAAGTCTTGAGTCCAATGGCATTTCCATATAGATACAAATACAACTAAAGTAGAAAAACGTATACCTTTCTGTTTTCTTCACACATATGATTTATGCATTTTACACTGTGAAGAGAAAAGACCTTTCCTTTTTGTGTTCCCTCTCCTACATCATCTTCTGTTTCTTTTGATCCCACCAGCCAAACATTTCTCTTGATTAAGGCGACCGGACTTGACACCCCCTTTTCTCGCCTCCACATTCATGTCTTTTATTCTCACCTTCTCCCAGCACACGATAAGTGCACTACACATCCAAGTTACACCCGAGACATGCCTGTATGTTGTATGTAGTCTGTAGTATGTAGTACCTACGTAATTCCAACCTTTTCATTGTCAGATGTCATATGTTTTATTTTCCATACTTGAAAGGAGATGAGAGATATAAATTTACAATGTCTAAGTATATTGTACATTGTACATGTGCGTATTTTCATCGGATATTACTTATCATAATAATTCATGTACCTTCTCTCTCTCTGTCTTTTTGGGAAAACTACTTTCCCTTAAAGTCCCAATTCTCAATGTATACTACTTTAAACCTACAGCAAGGTAGATTTTGAATTCAGTCCTAAAATATGTACAATATATGAAAAAATTCCAATTTTATTTTTCATTTTTTGCAAAGTGATAAATACAATAAAGGGAATAAATAAATCCAAAAAAAAATTATACAAAATTTGTATATAGGTAAAAGTAAGCTAAAGTAAGACTCAAGACTCAAGACTCCAGAGGTTGAAAGAAATCAAAAGAACGGTTCAGGTTTAAAAGCTTGTTGCAGATTTGAATCAAAAGTGCAAGAGTAAGTAATTTGATTATGCACCGGCTTAGCAAATTTTTCGAACCATCTTTCACTGTATCTTTTACACTTCACAAACTACATCCTATGAAGTTTGCAAAGTGTGTTACAGTAAAATACATGCATATACTATGCAGGTGTTCTTGCATAAATAATGTAAAGTTGTAACATTTCTTCCCTTTTTAAAACAAATCCGAATAATTCTTTCCTTCACCTATCTGTTTGTCGGGAGAACATCTGTCGACAGTCGATAGTGGATGCGTTCATTGATGTACTATTTACGATTATTACATTGCAAAATAAATTTACATGTGAGCCTTGAACATTGAACATTGCACACTGAACACTGAACACTGAACACCTTTGGCCTTTGGTAAATGTCTATTGGTAAACATGTTGAAAGGTGAAAGTACATGCAAACCATGAGAAAAGTCTGTACTTTATAATGTGTGTAATATATACTGTATTATGTTTATCAAAAGAGGATTACGGTGAGGATATATTTAAAACTGGATTCTCTTGTAATAAAAAAGTCAGCACTCAACACAAAATGTTTGGAATGTAAATTTTATCCAGTTAAATAAACACATATATAAATATATTTGTACAGACAGATGCAGAAATACAGAAGGAAGCGCGTACATTTCACATGGATATCTTATTTATCATTTGTCAAATTAACAGCCTGTGTATATTTCTTTTCTTACAACTTACAACTTACAACCATATATGCTTTCTTCAATCGCTGTGTCGACTTTCTCCATTTCACTAATCTTAAGTATAGCTGTTTGAATACAAAGTGACATTATTACTATAAATTTTCATTGGTTTATTCATATTCCTAATGTCTAAAGTCCCTGTTACTCTGGTACTCTGGTACTGTGACTATGTCATCACAACTTCTACAAAATTACAGCTCTTGATCAGGAAACACATAAATTTGGTATATATTTTGGCTAGATGCTGGATGCTGGATGAACAGATAGTTTGTAGTTAACTAAAATGAAAGAGACAACATTTTCCATCAGAGAGAATTGCTGTCCCTGACAATGGAAATGTTTGCCTTCATGTGTTTTGCAAAAGCTTATAAGAATATAAATTTCAAGTCTTCCAAACCTTTAAGCGGAGATACAATGTAAGATACATGCATATTATAACACACATTTACTGTACAAGATACAAGAGTATCGTGAATCATGATCTTTTTTGTAAATATATACAATATGCAATGTACACGAGACGCGAGAATTAATTCTACAGAATTAATTCTCGCGTCTCGTTTCATTAATTAATGAATATTATATATACAATCTAAAATCTACAACATGAGTTTGCTTCTTTAGCATCTTACTCCAAAGCAAATTGAGTACCATATACTATATACTTGAAACATCCTTTTACCTCAAATGGACTCTATATAATTTGTAATTTTAATTCTTAACATGAATTGTATGTATTGAAAATGATTGGGAGGCAGTAGTAGAAATGAAGAACTGAAGCACTGAATAACATTTAAAAATGAATACTTTGACGGCCATGTTAATATATACTACCTGGAAAATTTCCAATGCTGAGCACACAGTTTAAACATACTATAAACATAATGGCTTTTGAGTTTTGTATTTCAAAGTACAATATGTGTTCTAAGTTACACGTGTGGTAAATTGACTACAACGTGTATTTTATTATTTGTATCTATTTCTGTGTTGTAAAGCTATTTAGTCCTTGGATACTCAAGTATTCTACGTTATTAGTTATTAGTATACATTATACAACCACCCAAATACGAAAAATAATATTTTTGTCCCATGTTCTTGTTCCATGTTCCATTCATTTAAGAGGTAGAATCATGACGGTTCTGCTACAATGATTGTATGCAGGAAATAAAGAGTAACGAGTATAAGTAAAGATACAACAAAGGAGAGGGAGGGAAAGAAAGGCATTTATTTTGTTTTCTCCTTCGTCTCCAATGTGTTAGGAACATCTATGTAAAATGTAAAGAAAGTACACGAGACAGGAATAAGAGAAAGTCTAAAAGCACACAATCATCTGAGTCCTCCAGTCTCCAGTACATTGTACAATGTACAGATACAGCGTAGAATGGAACGACACAATATATATTCCTTACATCTCGAGCATTATTGGTCTCAAAAATGAAGAGTTATGATAATTGAACAGCTCCATGTCCGTCCGCTCACAAAAAGATACAGCATCACCATCATCTTTGTATGAACGACGAGTAGATGGTAGATAGCAGATAACATACAGAAGACTATGAACCAAGTATCTGTATTTTCTTTTGAGACTTTTTCCCATGCCTCTGCTGTGCTCCGTACTTTTTAAATTTTGGACTGTTTTTAAAACGAGGCAAAAAAAGTCAAGAAATCAAAATCTTTGTACCCACTACATTCAAATATTATGTAATATTTGCACATGTTCTTCATGCCTGCTCTGCATAAAAATCAGACATCAAGTATATTTAATTATTTATTTTGGAACGTGTACTCGTGATGAATACTGAATACCGATTACAGCATACGAATGTACATTGTACATTGTTCATGCATTGAAAATACATAATTACATGTATGTTTTTTGTCTTTCTTTTGAATACTAGACATTAGAGTCTGCCAAGGAGGAGACAATATAGCGACACGTGTAGTATTTATTTGTCATTTATGGCTCAAAACAAAACAAGGAGAGTATAAGCATAAGTAGTAAGTAAATACGAGCACAAAGGGAAAAGGGTACAACAGGGAAATTGGTCTTTTTATCTCACAAAATTTT